>ML829959.1:64325-81072 GCA_009831015.1 Picea engelmannii | reverse complement strand
CTTTGTTTCAGTTGGTCTTCAAGAATGAAGATGAATATGAGAAATTTTCCAGGAACAAGAAAGATCATAGTCTAGCACATAGAACAATGGTGGAGTTGTTGAGATTAGTCTCCAAGTGGGACATTGTTGGTTGTGGAGCTTCATTACCTTCCTAATTCAGAGGCCTTTGTTTTCATCTGTGTTTATACCCCATAAAGACTTTACACCCTATAATAATGTACACTCCTCCAAGAAGGGGAGTTCAAAGGGGGGATACCCCCTCTACGGGGTCTGAGGGCGAGAAGAACCCCGAAGGAAAAATTGCCTTGTAAATGTATATTGTAATTCCATTGTAAATTTGGACTGTTCATTATAAGGTCAAAGATCTGATGGTAGAAGTTATGTTAGGGTTTTTTTACCTAGAAGGAAACCCTCTTTTATGATGGAATTGTATTGTGGCTATTATAATATCCCAAGAGCCCTGGTTGTAATTATGAATGTAACATGTTTTGTAGGCTAGTGAGACAAGTATTTATAAGCTGGTAGGATTATGTGTTGATTAGACCAGGAGCCTAGATGTTAAAGGCCAGGATCCTGTTTTGTACATGTAATATTCATATTATTAATATAACAACATCGTTGCATGTAGACCAACCATGAAGAAAGATTTATGGGGGACTAAACTCCACTAGGTTGGGAAATGGAGGAGGCTAAGAGATTTAGGAAAAAGGGCTAAGCTTAAGATCCTAATAGAATAATATATTGTTATTCTAAAAGTTGTAAAGAGGATATTAATTTATCCTAAGTTCCTTTAGGGAGAGGAACAAGTTCCAAGTGGGGGGGAACATGCTCTTGCAGATCCAAGTGTCATCCAAAACGCATGCAGATTTATGGGGAGGCATTCTCACCATTCTCACCATTCAGAGGATTTTCTTAGCATTAGAGGGATCATATGAGGGTTGGCCATTCATTACCTCGATTGACCAATACCCAACAAGAACACAGTAACCCTGGAATGCCCTTGTGGAATTCCTAAAACACCCCAAACCTCTGTAATAATCCAAATTGATACCGTCACTGCACCTATACCCTAGGGGTTGTTTATGTTTTGTCCTGTAAATACCATTCCCCATGCCTAGTTTTCTATGGGTTCCATCACCATGCCCCTGTGTTGAGGAACAAGAGTGAAGAAGCAGGTTGTCAGGCCTGTGAGAAACTCTCTCCAAGTGAGAAAGTGTGCTAAGGAAGAGAGTAATCCTAGAGGGATTCCAGTAGTATCTATAGATATCTGAGAATTATTGATCTGACATGTTGTTGAAGCCCCAGAAAGGGAGGTGTAGCAGTCGATGGACTGTGTGACAATGAAGGTGTACACTCCTGGGGTGGGGCAAGCATGTGGATAATGAGAGTCTATGATATGTGGGCGTAAGTGACTCCTTGGAGGAAATCCTTCCCGTTGTACCATGCAACTTCTTGTTGTCCCTCCCTAGCCTAGGAATCCCTTGCTCGATGGAGGTTAGTCCCAACTCGGGGGTGACCCACTACTGAGAGTGATGAGCAGTGTGATCTAAGGCTAGGAGGTTTGTGGAAGGTCTGCATGCAGTGGGTGTACTTTAATTAAAATATAAGTACCAATCCTCTATCCATTTACATGTTGTGTATTTGTATATGCTATTATATTTATGGGTTTGCCTATGAATATTGTATGTATGTTTTTACTATCATTTCCACATTAATCTATGTATGAACGAAATGTGTATGTCTAGTTGAAAATTGCATTATATATATATATATATATATATATATATATATATATATATGTATGTGTGTATGTATGTATGTATGTATGTATGTATGTATGTATGTATGTATGTATGTATATTAGAGAATGATTGTTTTCTAGAGTATCATGGCCTAGCCCAGGTGGCCAGGGACATTACAAATTGGTATCAGAGCAGAAATATGTTTTCTCTATGACGTTGCCTGACCTGTGGGTGGTTGGGGACATTAAACATTGGTATCATAGTAGAAATATGTTTCTTTGTGACATTTCCCAGCCTATGGGTGGATGGGGACGTTACAAATTGGTATCAAAGCCCATGGTTTTGACATTGAGCCTAGATGGGCCATGTTAGTGGTTAATGAAACAAAGGTTTCAGAGTGAATTGTTGTTGAAAGGGACAAAATTTGAAGTTCAGAGCATTCTTGAGTGTCAGGAAGGTACTATGTGAACACTTGGACTGTGTTCAGAAGCTCAAGAAGTATAACAATTTATGCAATGGAAATAGAGAAAGAAGCCACAACAACCATAGGATCTAATCGAGAGAAGGCAGACCCTTCACAATTGTTATATCTGGAAAAAGGTGCATGAGAGTTAACCTCCAAGTACTTCGAACTTCGCGACTTCGATGAACTTTATGTGTTATAGAGAAAAAGTGGCTAAATCATGAAGTTACGAAGTCCTGAAGAGGATCTACACTGTATATCCAGGGATAAGTGTTACCATTGGATTTGAAAAAAGATAGATCATAGTCGTTAGATCAAGCCAAGAGTAGAAAGTAAGGCACATCGGTGAAAAATAGATCTCAACCATCAAATCTGGGCATGGGTGGTTGTGAGCCATAGATCTCACATTCATTTGGAAGAAACGAAGTGTGCTAAGGGAAAAACTACTTAAGTCTCAAAGTCTAGAGTTCATCTAGACTGTTCATCAAAAGAGACACGTTTTAGCAAATTGGCTAGTTCGGGAATTCGACATTCAGGAGAAACAAAGTGTGCTAAGGAAAAAAATACCAAAGTGCCAAAGTCTCGAGTTAATCTGGATCGTTCATCAAAAGAGACACGTGTCAGTAGATTGACTAGTTCGGGAATTTGACGTTTGGGAGTAACAAGGTGTGATAGAATGAAAAATCTTGAAGTCCTAAATTCCAGAGTTCATCCGAACCATTCATAAAAGGAGACGTGTGTCAAAAGATCAACTTGTTTGTTAGTTCGACGTTCATGAGAATTGGAGTGTGCTAGTGTGAAAAGTCTTGAATCCCAAAGTCCCAAAGCTGAAGAACAGAAGTAGTATGGAATGATGGCATCACCAGTGGTGATGTGGACCTTTCTTAGACATGCCACATGCTACCACCTTAATTGTTGACAGCTTACCATGTGAACCCCGGAAGGTAAATTAGTTCGTAAATTCGGAGTTCGGGAGATTTGAGGAATGAAAATGTAAAATATTTTGAAGCCTGAAGTCCTAAAGTCCTAAAGTTACGTGGCCTACTGACATCACCCGAGATGACATGGACACACATGCTATGTTCCATGTGGCAGTGAGTCATGTACTTTCAAATATTGAAATGCTAGTTGGAACGAGACACGTGTCACCTGTCTGATTAGGCCACATGTCCACCTCTACTATTTCACCATGTGGCACTCCTCTCAAGCATGGGTAGTGGGGTCCCTGATGGATACATAAAGTAGTTAAAACCTTGACAAATAATTTAACTAGAATGGGCCCATCATAACTTGACCCTAGTAGATGAGTGGCTCCATATCATGAAGTCTAGAGACTTGGTACTCTGGAGGAAAGGTGTTATAGTTATCATTGAGTAAAGAACTCCCGAAGGCCCAAAGGCTAGAGTTAATCTCAACCATTGTTCACAGGGGATGCATGGCATCAGATTCCAAGGTCAGAGGGATTGACACTCTGGAATAATTAATTCATGATGGAGTGGGAGGAAGAAACCCCTTAAGTCCCATAACATCGAAGTGATGTGATGTAAAGATGTTGTCGGGGGTGACGTGGAAGTATTCATAGATTTGTGGTTGGGGAGTTTTTGGGTGTGCAGATGTGAAATCCTCTGAAGTCACAGAATCCCAAAGATCTGAAGTCCCAAAACCCTGAAGCTCTGAAGTCCTGGAGCCCTAAATCCCTGAAGCGTGGAGGGCCAGAGTTAATATTGACCATTGATCGAGAAATGACACTTGGCAATAGATGCAGTAGTTCAGAGACTTGGCACTCTGAAAGGATTGAGAGTATGGATAGTTTGGAACTCTTGAAGTCTGGAGTTCTGTAGTAAATATCAATTGTTGGATGTTGGGAAGCAGAGGACCGTTTATCCACCCCACTTCGTGAGTTCTCCAATTTGACACTCCTGGAGATTTGTTGTGATGTTCTTTGGAAACCGTCGAAGCTCGGAGTCTCAAAACTCCTATCCACCGTAGATATTAACAGAGAATGTGGACCATAGATCCACCATTCTCTATGAATTCATGATTTCAAGGTTTTTTGATGTTTGTGATGTGCGAGAAGGGAAACCTCTGAAGCTCTAGAGCCCTGAAGTCTCAAGGCTCTGGATAAGCACCAAACTATTAATAATTGGTCACAATTGTGGTCACATGCGAGTTAAGGGCTGAAGAAAAAAAAGGGCAAGCGCCCAAAAGTGAATTATAGAACAAAAAAGGGTTAAAAAATAGATCCTTGGGGATTCGTGATCGACTAAAGACCCACATAAAATGAAGTCTAATATTATTTTTTTGAATCAGATTGTTTAAGCTATTTTGAAAAATTATTAAGTCTAATATCCTGACAAAATTCGGTTGACTACACATTTTGCAGAGTTAGCAATTGTTAGAATCAGATAAGATTGTTACATAGTGCAGAGAGATGGAGGAGGAACATGATGCTTACAGTCTAGAGGATGAAGTTAGATGAATGGATGCCCATTTTGGAGTTGAAGGAACGAACTCTAATGGACATGGAAAATAAATAGATAAAGACGTGAGCATGATGAAAATCATTAAAAAGTTTCAAAAATATGTCCAAATTCACTAGGAAGATAACGAAAGGCTTAAGCGAGCCAAGGAGAAACATGAAGAATTCAATATGAAGTTAATTGAGAGCCTAGAAAGAATTGAAAAGAATTTGGATAAGGAAAGTGGGTCCAACAAATCAGGGAGCCACAAGTCCCCTGATGAGGAAAGAAGATTGAGTGGTAACAAACATCACCAACACTCCCAAAGGCATTCCAAAAGGAGTCCACATAGAAGTTTAGGGCCATCTCCTACTAGAAAGCATAGGAGATCTAAAGTGGATGAACTGAAGGGTGAAATGAATAAGATCAAACCTCCTACTTTTGATGGAGAGAACTAGAAGGATGAAGATTTTGAGACATGGCTGCTAGGCATGAGGAAGTACTTCCAATTGAAAAACTATTCCTCATGCAGAGGGAAGAATTGCAATCTATCAGCTTAAAGGAAAAACATCCATATGGTGGGATCAACTTGTGCAAGTGAAACACATCCGAGAGAAGGATGTCACATGGAAGTAATTCAAGAAACATTTTGAAAAGAAGTACTTAACCAAGAGATACTATGACAAGAAGATGAAAGAGTTATTTTAACTTAAATTGGTTAGCATGACTATAGATGAATATGAAAGGAGATTTATAGAGTTGTTGAAGTATGTCCCTTTCATTAAGGAGGAGACAATCAAAATTCAAAGGTATTTGAGTGGGCTGCCATATTTTATCAGTGACAAAATCCAATATGATGATCCCAAGACTCTGGAAGAAACTATAAGGAGAGAAAAATGCTTATATGATCAACATAAGGGAAATCCTACTTTCCAAATAGATTGGGAAGACAAGAGGAAGTTTAAGAAGGAGTAGAGGAAAAAGGGAAACATGCCACCATTTTTCAGAAATAGTCCTCAAAGACAACCAGTTTTGAGTGAGCCCAGGATGGATGAAGTAGGTAGGAAAAGGCCAATGCATGAACCTATGCAATGTTGGGGCTATAATGGAGATCATAATTACAAAGATTGCCCTCACATAAAGGACAGGGTGAGAGTTGTTCACCATGTTCAACAAGAAGAAACAATGGAGGACATGGGCAGCAGAGTACCTAGGATCTATGAAACCCGAGACAACAAGAAAGATGAGTTTCAATCACACATGATTGAAGTCAAAGGTATGATCAATAACCATGCCTTTACTATTTTAATTGATTCGGGGGCTAGTCATAGCTATATATATCCTAAGGTAGTCAAAAGATTGATTTTACCAAGAAGCTTGCATGGGATATCTTGGTTGGTGCAGTTGGATACAAGAGCCAAGAGAAAGGTTGTTGAGTTGGTTAAATCATGTCTAGTGGGCATGAATGGACTGAGTACCAAGGTAGATCTGAAAATATTTCCTTTGGGATCATATGATTTCCCAATTGGTATGGATTGGTTGGACCAACACCATGCCATATTAGATTGTTATAACAAGGAATTCAATTGCTTGGATGAGGAAGGAAATCAGAGATAAGTCCAAGGAATTTCAAGGGTAGTTATTGTCTGAGAAATATTAGAAATGTAATTGAAGAAGTGTTATAGGAACGGTTGTCAATTATTTGCAGCCCATATGGGGGAAGCATCTAAGGATAAGGTGCCAAATCTGGAGGATCATGTAGTTGTTGAGCCTCATTTTTGACACTTCTAATGCCCTATATTACCCTTTATCTGAGCCTATTATACCTATTCCATGTGTATCTAATTGACAGTTTCCTCCATAAATACACTCGATGACCTTGTTCACGTGCACAAGAGGTAACTTATGATTAAAGCATGATTTGTTTAGTTTTATTGAGTTAATTCGATTAAATGATTTATTATGTATGATCCCAATCACTTTGAATATTAAGCACCATGATCTGGTACCCAGTCTATTCCGGTACCAAGGCTCCACCTATTCTGGTACCAGCATGTGCTAATCCGGTACTAGAAATAATTCAAAATTTTGGAAAGCTTCTAGAGGAAAATCGGGTACATGGGTTTTGTCCACAATGATGTTTTCATGCGAAAAAGTAAGTCAGAATTTACCCACATCACACGTGTGGACCTCCAGCTCAGGGGAAATTATTCTGCCAAAATTATAAAAAAAACTCAAACTGCCAACTTGCACCTCGATTTCCATAGAAATTCTAAAACATGGGTTTTGTCTCAAATATGACAAATTGAGTAATGCCCAGGAAATTTTTCAAAATTAGAACTGGTTTGGGAGATATGGGTGGGGGATTGACTTGAATCTGCCCAAATTGTTAAAAAACACAGATTTTTGGGATTTATCATAAAATTGTAAAAATTGTTTTCTTAGCTTGGGGATTCAGTTTCATCCATTCCTCAATGGATTTTATGTATAAATAATACCTCATAGGTCTGAGTAGGGAGGAATTATCATGATGTAAGAATGGTTCTTAAAGGAGAATTGTTATGATGTAGAATGGATTCATGAAAAGACTCTTTTTGTAAACCTACTTGTTGGAGATTAATGCAAGATTGAATTCAATGATTTTGTCTCTCTTAGAAGTTAACATATGGTGATCTAAAAGATTCCATGTTGGCATTGGCAAGGGCCACTCATCCAGCTTGGTAAGCTTATTATAAATTGTTAGTGTAGATTTTCACTTCATGTATTTGTTATTTTGATTTCACTATTCGAATTTGTTGCAAAATGTGGTAATGCAGAAACAATTGGATCTTCATATTTCACCATACATGAGCTTTAATGGAGAATCCCACTTGTTAGTTTAGTTGCTCGAGGAGATAGATCTTAAGTTCATCTTTTCATTTCATGAGCCTCTAATGAACATATTTGTCACCTAAGAAAGAACCTTTTGATTCATTGTTTGCTTGAGAAATTTTGATTATCAATTTTCTCTTCTGAGTTTGGAGTTGTATTGTTGAAGTGTACCCAGATTTGATTGCTAAGAGTAGCAACTACATATAACTAATTCAAAGTCCATCTTTCCACTTCATGAGCTTGTAAATGGACAAGGCATTATCTAGGCGAAATCTTTTGAGTGCATGATTGCAAGTTTTGCTTTCTAATTTATGAACTGTGTGAAGAGTGTTATCTTTGAAGTGTGAAAACAGAGTATTGGTTTTTTATATGGTTTTATTGATTGAACTATACTCATCAGACAGAGTAACCTATCTGTTATTAGCATATATAGTGCATCAACTCTTTTGATTACGAATCCCAGTTGATAATTTATGTTTGGTAATATATTATGCAAATAATTGCACCGACATTTTGGCACCGTTGTCGGGGAGTTGTAAATGGTAATAGGTACTATTAGAATCATATTTCTTTAATGGTTTTCGATTGGTTTTATGGATGACCTAAGAGAAAAGAGAAGAAGGTAAGATGTGCGGGAAGAGCCCACACATCCACTTTGGTGTGGTTTCTCCAAAGTTAGGTTGTCCTCTCTTCTTTTGATGCAAGTGTGTTTTTATTTATGCAAATTTAGTTTTTTTTATGATGAGCTAACTTGTGTGAACCGATAACCTGGTGACAACAAGGTCCCAGTAATGCAAGGATTTCAAGTTTGGTGTGTTTTTCTTTTGCAAATAGTTTTAAAATTTAGATCTTTAATGATAAATCATGTTTGGGGTGCTATAAGAACCCCCCAAGTACCAATCTATGTTGCGAAATAGGTATCATCAACCAGCTAGAGTAATTCAATGATGATCAAGAGCTTGAAGAATGTTCCTCCAAGAAATTTCTCACATTCTGGTAGCAGTTGAGATATTTGCCTCTTAGGAAGAGCATATCTTCACAACAGTCAAGAATCTAGTTGTCTCTCCACATGAAGAGTTAGAAGTCCCATAAGATTCCTCTTGTCAATTTGTTGAAGGGAATAAAGAATCATGGATATAATTCAATGGAGAGCAACCAGTGGAACCTGAGATTGAGGAATCCTTAGCATGTCTCTTAGCAAATCCTGTATATACTCCAAAGACCAATCATCTTGAAGAGGATAATCTGCATTGCATGGTAGAGGAGGACATTTGGTGTGACCTAAACAAACAAGAGAAACAAGAATATAGTGATCCTATTGAAATATGGTTTCAAATAGTTATTAGGTCACACCACTCTTTTATTTATTGCTTGATATCATCATCAAAGAAGTTGGTCCTTCATACTCTGGTATGCATTAAAATTTATCTTTTAAACCTGAGTATGGATATATTTCTAACCTTGTTACACACATGGATTCACTAGAAGTATTCCTATACTTGAAGGAAATTTTATTTTGTTCAAATAGAGTAGGAAAGGTAAATAAATAAATAAATGTTGGACATAAGTACAATGCAACCTATCTTTCATACTTTTCATAAATGAGAATGTCAAAAGTTTAAGATCTTTTGCTCCTATAGTAGATTTCTTTTTTTTTAAAGTTATGATGATTTTGTTTGGAATCTTATGAAAAGGGAATCTCTTCATCCTCCGAATCCAAACATAATACTAGAAGGGTTTAGAAAGCGAAGAAAGCATCCTTGTCAACGGAAGATAACACTTAAGGGAGTGCTTCATGACCTATTTCTCAAAATTCTTCTTTTTACTTGAATTTGTTAGAAATGATGCATTCATGCTTTATATTTACCTATCTATTTTAAAACCGCTATTTCACAAGGATGATCGATTAAGTGATCTTTTAATAATAGTTGAAACTGAATGTTAATTCCAAACTATTTTATTCATAGTTAATAATTCAACTTTTGACATTTTCTCCTGAATTTTTTGTTTTTAAGCATGAATAAAAATCTAGTTTTAATTAGTTCTATTGGTTTGTTTTTAGCAAATGTTTGCAACTCTCTGAGAAGCCCTTTTTAGCATCTCACATTGTTTGCATGAGGCCATGCAAAACCTTAGGCATGTGGGAGTGGTTGCTGAAACCTTCATATTATTTTGCAACTTCCATTAGCGAGGCCAAATCAACATGTTCAGTACTGGGATTTGATAGTCATTTCCAGAATTCTATTATGGTACTGCAGAATTGTGTTCATCCGGTACTGAACAACATTCATGTGCTCATACAATACTGTGCTCATATGGTACTGATGGTCTCCTGTGTGCTCATATGGTACCAAAGGAGGAGGTTTGCACTATTCTGGTACTGAACCACAACTCTATGTTATTTCGGTACTGAAGCACAACCCTGCGTCCATCCGGTACTTAGGTGATCTGGTACTGGTAATGAGGTGTTGGTAGCCCTTATCCTATACTCAAATTTTTTTCTTCTCGATTTAAATGCTTCAAGTAATAGGACGTATAAACTCAACATTTTTTGTTTTACTAAAAGAAACTAGACTAATTATGCAGTAAACATACGGTTACTCTCAATTATTGCATGCTCCCTACCATGAAATTTTGCAAGCCCTCATATACATATCCTCATATATTATCATTGAATTCCTTGGTTAAGTGGTTGTTGTCATGAATGAGCAAAAATCATCCATCATGTCACTCTGTTTATACCCCTTACTCTGTTCCGGTACTGCTCTATTATGGTACTGTCCTATTCCGGTACTATCTATTACAGTAATGCATAAACATGTTCTGATACCAATTACTTATCTGGTACTTATA
Organism: Picea engelmannii; assembly: GCA_009831015.1. Taxonomy (NCBI): domain Eukaryota; kingdom Viridiplantae; phylum Streptophyta; class Pinopsida; order Pinales; family Pinaceae; genus Picea; species Picea engelmannii. The sequence continues at coordinate 70,684 of ML829959.1, read as the reverse complement.
CCAAAGTGATATGATCTTTGTCATGTGCTTAACATTGTTTTCACTTTAGGTAATTGGAAGTATGGGATAATCTCTTCATGTTCTTTCTATCAAGGATCATTTAAGTCTTGTGTTGAATTAATTTTACTCTCATGTGCATCTTCCTCCTACATTTCTACACTCAACCCTAAATGAATCATCCTTTCTCTCCCTTTACGAAGAGATTTTTCACATTTAGCTCTATATGATAATGGGTGCACTTGTCTTATTACCTCATTATTTTGAAGAAGTGATTGCTAATTGAAATATCCATTGAAAAGTGGTGACACCATTATGTATAATACTAACCTAGTTGATTCAATAAATTCTTATCCAAGTTTATCTTTACAAGATTCTCTTGAGAGGTATTGATGAAAACCTCATGTGGTGGACTATCCTTGCAAAACCGCAATAAACTTTCATGATAACCCTAATAGGATTAACTAGAGGGATCGCTTAGTCATTATCCGAGATGTTCCATTATACATTGAATAGCTGAGATTTAAGTTGAATGTGGATGATGTCACCCTTGGGATAATTGAAAACAATTAATTATGTGCCTAATAAATCTAAAACACTCTCATACCACCTGCCTTCCTTATACTCTAAAATTTTCTATGAACGGTATACATCATTCTAAATCTTTTGAGTAATATAATAAAAAGGAATTATCAGGAAGTATAAGTAAACCCACTGGGGTATTGAACAGGCCTACTGGTAGCGGGGCCATGCTTGTATGGTACTAAGGTAAACCCATCAGGGTACTGAATAGGCCTACTAGCAGCGGGGCTATGCAGGGTAAAGGGAGTTGAAAAAATAAAGTGGCACACCTAAAACTGCACAAAAACCCTTGGGTCTCATTCTGAAGCAATCACTATCAAATCAAGGCTAGGAGATGACCTTTATATCTCTCGGATGATGTTCTTAAGAACCTTCAAGTATCCACTTTAGATTTCTATCTTAAAAAAAAATAGGTTTGCACAAGAAGCGGGACCCTCATTATGTGTAATTCACCTTACCTAAGAAGAAGAGCTTTATCTCTAAAAACTTGGATCTGAAACGAGTTAATCATCTTGGGATGTATTCATGTATGTGTTCCTCTCTTCAAATGATATCTAAACTATGTTTATATCACTTTTGTTTTAAAGTTAATCTAGCCAGGGGGGGCATATTAGTAAAATTCATTATGAAAACTCTTGGCCACTATCCTATAATCATATTAGATCCACATCCATCCCTTTCTCCTAACTAGGATCCACAACAAATTGATTAATACTTAACGTCAAATCACTAACATATCTAATCCATTACTCATGACTCCACTATGTCACCGTAACTAATTTTCCATGAGTAAGAATGTGAATCATAAGCCAATAATTTTATGTTGTTTAAATAGGAACTTAAGATCTGAAGAAGGATGAAACTTCAGGGAATGCTTGATTGAGTGAAGAGTATCATCAATTGTGAAATTTTGAAGACCATTGTTGCATGAGGACATGCAATGACTTAAGCAAGGGGGAATGTTGAGCCTCAGTTTTGGCACTTCTAATGCCCTATATTACCCTCTATCTGAGCCTATTGTACCTATTCCATGTGTATCTAATTGACTGTTTCCTCCATAAATACACTTGATGACCTTGTTCACGTGCATAAGAGGTAACTTATGATTAAAGCATTATTTATTTAGTTTTATTGAGTTAATTTGATTAAATGATTGATTATGTATGATCCTAATCACTTTGAACCTTAAGTAGCATGATCTAGTACCCATTCTATTCCGGTACCAAGGCTCCACCTATTCCGGTACCATCTTGTGCTAATCCAGTACTAGAAATAATTCAAAATTTTCGAAAGATTCTAGAGGAAAATTGGGTACATGGGTTTTGTCCACAATAATGTTTTCATGTAGAAACATGAGTCAAAATTCACCCAACTCACATTTGTGGACCTCCAACTCAGGGGGAATGATTTTGCCAAAATTATAAAAAAAATCAAACTGCCAAATTGTGCCTCGATTTACGTACATATGGTATCAGATATAAAAATTCTAAAACATGGGTTTTGTCCAGAATATGACAAAATGAGTAATAACTGAGCCATTTTTCAAACTTAGAATTTTTTTTGGAGATATGGGTGGGGGACTAACTCGAATCTGCCCAAATTGTTAAAAAACACAGATTTTTGGGATTTATCCTAAAATTGTAAAAATTGTTTTCTTAGCTTGGGGATTCGGCTTCATCCATTCCTACATGGATTTTATGTATAAATAATAACTCATAGGTCTTAGTAGGGAGGAATTATCATGATGTAAAAATGGTTCTTAAAGGAGAATTGTTATGATGTAGAATGGATTCATGAAAAGACTCTTTTTGTAAACCTACTTGTTGGAGATTAATGCAAGATTGAATTCGGTGATTTTGTCTCTCTTAGAAGTTAACATCTGGTGATCTAAAAGCTTCCATGTTGGCATCGACAAGGGCCACTGATCCATCTTGGTAAGCTTATTGTAAATTGTTGGTGTAGATTTTCATTTCATGTGTTTGTTATTTTGATTTCATGTTATTTTGTTTGATTTCACTATTCAAATTTGTTGCAAAGTGTGGTAATGCAGGAACATTTGGATATCCATATTTCACCATACATGAGCTTTAATGGAGCATCCCACTTGTTATTTTAGTTGCTCCAGGAGATAGATCTTAAGTTCATCTTTTCATTTCATGAGCCTCTAATGAACAAATTTGTCACCTAAGAAAGAACATTTTGATTCATTGTTTGCTTGAGAAATTTTGTTATCAGATTTCTCTTCTAAGTTTGGAGTTGTATTGTTGAAGTGTACCCAGATTTGATTGCTAAGAGTAGCAACTACAAATAACTAATTCAAAGTCCATCTTTCCACTTCACGAGCTTGTAAATGGATAAAGCATTATCTGGGCGAAATCTTTTGAGTGCATGATTGCAAGTTTTGCTTTCTAATTTATGAACTATGTGAAGAGTGTTATCTTTGAAGTGTGAAAATAGAGTATTGGTTTTTTATATGGTTTTCTTGATTGAACTATACTCATCAGACAAAGGAACCTATCTGTTATCGGCATATATAGTGCATCAACTCTTTTGATTACAAATCTCAGTTGATAGTTTATGTTTGGTAATATATTATGCAAATAATTACACCAACAGTAGTCCTGGAAGATTTTGAATATGTGTTCAAGGAGGTACCAGGACTACCCCCAAAGATGTTAGAAAAACAAGACCGCGGAGCAATAAAATAAAACAAATGCAGAAACAAAACACAGAAGATACACAATACAATAGAGACACATATTTACGTGGTTCACCCAGTGTGGGCTACGTCCACCAAAGAAATTGCCAGGTCCTTCCTTTATTATTATCCAGCAAATGAAGGGATACAACCTACAACAAAACCCACTATAAATTCCTCTTCTTTCTCTCGCAGTCTCCTCTCTCAGAATACAATGCTCGCCATAATGAATAACCACAATACATTTCCCTCATAACAGAGGGTTTCCTTCTAGGGAAAAAAACCCTAACATAATTTCTACCATTAGATCTATGACCTTATAATGAATGGTTTGTATTTACAATGAAATTACAATATACATTTACAAGGAAATTTTTCCTTCGGGGGCTTTGCCCCCAAACCCTCCCGGACCTCGCAGAGGGGGTACCCCCCTTATGTACTCCCCCATGTGGAATATTGTACATACTTCTGGGGTGTAAAGTGTTCATGGGGTATAAACACAGCTGAAAGCAAGGACCTCTGAATCAAGAAGATAATCAGACTCCACAACCAACAATCTCCCATGTGGATATTGATCTTAGCAACTCCACTGATGTTGTATATGTTGGACTCTGAACCCTCTTGGACATGGAAAATTTCTCATATTCATATTCATTCTTGAAGACCAATTGAAGCTGATAAGGAACTTAGTTTCTCTCTGGTTACTCCCTTTGTTAACATGTCTGCAAGATTTTGGCTAGTGTGTATCTTTTCCAACTTCAAATATCCATATTCCAAGGAATATCGTATGAAGTGGTACCTCAACTGTATATTCTTAGTCTTCGAATGGAAGGCTGAGTTCTTTGCAAGATGAATTGCACTCTCACTGTCACAGTACAGCCTGCTATTCTCCTGCTTCTTTCCCAATTCCTCCATAAACCATTGTAACCAAATCATCTCTTTACTAGCCTCTGTAGCAACAACATACTTTGCCTCTGTTGTTGAAAGTGAAACAACCTTTTTCAGTTTTGAAATCCAACTTACTGTTGTTCCACCTATAGTAAAAACATACCCTGTGGTGCTCCTCCTGCTGTCTTTATCACCTGCCATATCTGAATCAACATATCCCTGTAGAAAAATGTTGGAACCTCCAAAACATAATGCATGAGTAGCAGTAACTCTCAAATGCTTGAGAATCCACTTTACTGCGTCCCAATGTTCTTTACCTGGATTGTTCATATACATGCTCACATCTCCCACTGTATGTGCAATATCTGGTCTTGTGCAAACCATTGCATACATCAAGCTGCCAATTGTTGATGAATAAGGGACCCTGGACATGTATTCTAGCTCCTCCTGTTTATTGGGACACATTTCCTTAGTTAATTTGAAATGGCCAGCCAAAGGTGTACTAATTGGTTTTGCATTCTGCATTCTAAACCTCTCCAGCACCTTCTCTTTGTACTCACCCTGAGACAATGTCAATTTGCGATTTTTTCTATCTCTTGTTATTCTCATGCCAAGGATTTTCTTTGCAAAACCCAAATCTTTCATCACAAATGAATTGGCTAATTTATTCTTGAGCATATTTATATCCTGCATATTAGACCCTGCAACAAGCATGTCATCTACATACAATAGCAAGATAATATAGCTTTCATTTTCTAGCGTTTTAAAATAAACACAGTAATAGAAATGACATCTACTATAACCATGTTCTATCATAAACCTATAAAACTTCAAATACCACTGCCTTGGAGCTTTATTTAGGCCATACAAGCTATTCTTCAACCTGCATACCAAATTCTCCTTCCCTTTGACCTCATACCTCTGTGGCTGCTGCATATAAATCTCTTCCTCCAAATCCCCATGGAGAAAATTTGTTTTTACATCTAACTGTTCAAGATGCAAATCTTCTACTTCCACAAGACTTAAAATAGTCCTAATTGAAGTCGTTTTAACAACAGGAGAAAATATTTCATCAAAATATATACCTTTCTTTTGTGCAAAACCCTTTACAACAAGTCTAGCCTTGTACTTCTTTTCTCCTCCATCTTCTTCCTTCAACTTGTAAACCCATTTATTCTACAATTCTCTTTTTCCCACAGGAAACTGAACCAAGTCCCAAGTCTGGTTATTTTTCAAGGAATCCATTTCCTCTTTCATGCCTTTTTCCCACTTCTTTTTGGTGTCTACCTGCATTGCCTCTTCATAACATTCTAGTTCACCAGAATCAGTCAACAATAAATAATACAATGAAGGAGAGTATCATTCAGGGGGTATAATTAACTTGGTATATTTTCTAACAACACTTATAGGTGTTTGAGGTACCTGTTTCTCCTGTTTTTGTACATTTTGATTTTCAGGTTCCTTTGGAATTTCTTTTTCAGAGATCTCATCAAGCACTGTATATTCTTGTTTTTCGTCTTCCTGTTTCTTTTCCTCCAACTGATATTTGTACATGACCTTCTCATTGAATATGACATCTCTACTCCTAATGAATTTGTTATTTTCATAATCCCATAATCGATAACCAAAATCATTAACATTGTATCCAATAAAGGTACACTTCTTGGATTTAGACTCAAGCTTTGTTCTATTTTCTTTATCAATATGGACAAATGCTTCACAACCGAAAGTTTTCAAAAACAAATGGTTTACCTTTTTTCCTGTCCATTTCTCCTCTGGAATTCTACCATCCAAAGAGATTGAAGGTCCTCCTTTTATTAAGTAAACAATAGTATCTACAGCGTCTGCCCAGAACTGTAAAGGAAAACCAACATGCAATCTCATACTCCTTGCACGCTCCATGATTGTCTTGTTCATCCTTTCTGACACACCATTTTCTTGTGGTGTTCTTGGAATTGTATTCTCTCTATGAATGCCATGGTATGAACAATAATCATCAAACTCCTTGTTGCAATATTCACCTCCATTATCTGATCCGAGACACTTCAAAATTTTTCCTGTCTCATTCTCAACTAAAGTTTTCCATTTCTTAAAAGTATCAAAAACATCAGATTTTTGTTGAATGCAATAAACCCAAGTTTTTCTAGTTGCATCATCAATAAAAGTAACATAATAATGAGAGCCACCAAGAGAT
>ML829959.1:30103-48001 GCA_009831015.1 Picea engelmannii | reverse complement strand
GTGGTAAAACCCCTACGGGGAAACATCCACGGCCCCAACCAACGCGGCCACTTGGAGCAGTTTATTAATGCAAAGAAAAAGATTACAGAGAGATTTTACAAGAGAGTTTCTCACAATCGATCATCGGAAAATGACCCTCCATGATCTTTAAATAGATATCATGGACCAATCGGGTGTTAAGCCATGGATCAATGGCCGTTAAGATCGAGGAGAGTATGAACCGTCGGATCACTCTATGTCGGGAACATATCATGACCGTCGGATTTCCTAACTACAAATGCATACTAATGCATACTAAAGAAACACACTTTTACCTAACGACATATTAGACCGAGTAGATCTTAACTAACTCCTAAGTGTCTAGATATCCTAATAGTGTTGTGTGATGACCTCTTGCTCGATGAACTCCTGGATCACTATGTCATTTACTGGCCCTTCTAGGCATTGTTCTACTATGTTAACGACCTATTCTAGCTCTTCTCCTCAGCTTTCAACCTTTGTAAACAACTAACATGCCTTATCTTGCACAGGTTGGAGACGTTGATTAACTTCCATAAATTTTCTCTGGATCATATGGATCTCCTACTGGGCTGTGAGTTTCTCATGAGACCTCTTCATTCTATCGACAGCTAACAGGGCTTTCAGCTGCACTTATAGTGTGTCTGTGTGTTTTTTTTCTTCCTTGAGCTGTGACTCCAATGCTTGTAACTCTGGATTTTTGGTGAGGCTCTCGTATGTCTAGTCACTCCAGTTACTCAACTTCTTTCACTCCAAGGCAAGAGATTTTAGTCTATCAACTACGTTGCGGGTAGTTTCTTCCTATTGGTCTCTTACATCTTGAGGGGTCTCGAGAACAATGCGGACCTCCAAGTCTGCTATGCACTGCTAGAGCTTCTATATTACCTCTTCAAGTTGTGCCACCTATTGTGGAACTTTCTCTTCGGTATTTACTTCGACAACCGTCATAGAGAAAAGTGCTTTGTGAACCATTTCCTTTACTTCAAGTTTCTTGGCGAGCAATTGTTCCTTGCTTTGTTGTAACTGTGATTTTTCATCATTCCACTTCGCTTGCAGAGCAAGATTTTCCTGTTCTACAACACTGCGTTTCTCCTCAAGGTCTTTCTGTACTTGCGCTAAAGCCTGGGTGGATTTTGTTGTCTCTTCCGGAGTTCGTCAAAGGCGAGCTTTGACTATATCAGCGATGCGGTGTAGTTGAGCTGGCTCATCACCTAGTTTTGTTGTTCCTGTTGACAGAGGCATAGTAGAAAATGTGTGGCTGGACTATAATGCCTGTTGCACCCCTTGGAGCTTGTCCTTAATTCAACTGAACACCTCCTCCTTCTTATCTTTTTGCTTCTCTGCTATCTCCAGCGAAGCATTGTTTAGTGTTGCGACAATGAATTTGAAGTACTATGAGGTGAGGGTGGTCTCAAATTTGGTCCTGGTTGCTTTCACTTTCTTCCAAGATGAAGGTTTTGGTGGGGAAACCTTCCTTTTCTTTGAGGGGTCCTCCTCATCTCTAGGCAGTGTAACCTCACTTTTCTTCAGTTCAACTTCTGAACTATCTATCTCTACACCATCTCCTCCTTGCTCTGTTGATATGGAAGTGGTCTTCATGGATGTATTGTCTAAATCATGGACCTCTTTGGTCTTCTTTATCTTCCTAGGTCTGGTTGTATCCTACGTTGTTTCTAGGCTGTCAACATCAGACATCTCTACAAGGTCTACTAGAAAAAGGAGGTTCATCGACCATTCCTTGGTAATTTCTTCCAAGTCATCCTTCTTTAGCTTGTAGTATGATTGCAGTTGTTATTTATGTCCATCTGCGCACGCTGTTATGTAAATAAAATGGTGATCCACACTGAATTTCATTAACGGTCGAAACCTGTGGAGGTTATTCGGGGTCATACGAGGCTCAGATTGGATGGTTACCTTCAACTGGTTGTAATACGTATGGAACACAGAATTTGACTGCCACTATTTATTCATGTTGTTCGAGTACCACAGTGTACTGAACTTCACGGCCATAGGTTCAAACAGCTCAATGTCTGGGAAGGTTGCACCTTCTGTCATCTCCCATGTAATGAAAGTGATCGGGATCAATAGAAAATTGAAGTGAAATTCATACCTTTGATCCTGGACTTCCCTTCAGTCTAGTTCTAATTGGTTCACCAGGTACTGTGCCCAATTTATTCGATGTCCTTCTGCGCACTTCCCTGCGAGGTTGACTATGAATCTAGTGACTTGGGTGGGTCGATTATTTCGCACCAACTTTCTTGCGATTAATTGGTAGGTGAGTCACACTGTGCCACTCTGGATAGAAGCTACCTTTTAGCCTCACATGCCCTTCTCGACATCTTGATAGGTTTCTTTAATATTCTGCGCAAGAGCATGATCCATGGATTTTCCTGGGTAAAAATCCTATGGGTCAGAGCCTTGCATGCTTATCCCTGTGATATGACCGATCAACATCAGATCCAATGTGATACGATGGTTTAACCATAAGTATCTGCCATGGTAACAAGACAACAATATCTTGACACATGCATTCACTTCTTGGTGCCTTCCGAAGTGAGGAATCTTCATGACATTGAGTAGTGTGAACTGTGCACGAGGTTATGGGTCCATGATGGAGGAATTATATTTGAATTCTTTCCTTTTTTTCTAGCCAGATACTTATGTGGGGTGAGCATGCTATAGAACTTCCTATCGTCGAGGTTGAAGTCACTAAACTTCAACTCTACAATTTTATCTTGGTTAGCACGAACTGCGGTTATCCTATTTGGGAGGTATGCAGTGACCAAGGCGTACTCAAAATCGTTGGGCACACTGTCTCGATTGATTGCACCACTCAAAGGTGGTAGATAGGTGGGTACTATACTCAGGATTAACTTAGCATCCATGATATCATCCCTATGCTTAGTTCTCTTTTCATCTACTGGCTGGGACGGACCAACTCGAGCAGTGGACGGAGAGGCCGATAGTCCTCTTGTCAAAGATTCTTGTACACCTATAGACACTCCTCTCTCCAACATGACACTTTTTGTCATTAATTCGAGGAGAACTTCCGTTACTGATTCTTCAACTATGGTGAGCTCATCATACATACACGCTCAGGGTTAAAATTATCAGGGTCATGGTGAACTTAGATACGACACTAGAACAAACAACAATAACACAATGATCATTGTATACAATTCACTTATTCTATGGGCTCAAACTCTAAGTTAGCAAAAGTGTTCTCCATGCATGGTGCAACGGGATAAGTAGGAAACTCGACAACGGTTCACTTGTAATGGGTATGAAGCCTTATTAACTCATGTTTTGTCCATTATGGTGTGGTCAAACAGTCTGGTATTGAGCTGTAAATTCTTTTTGACCCATTCAGAGAGGGAGTCAAATAGATATACCAGTCCCAATGACTATATTGCTTCGCCTTGGTGAAGTACCATGTGTCATTGTTTTGATATCCCGACGAAGTTCCAATTCTGGAAATTTTTTATCTGCAAAGTTCCCTCTGGAATCTTTTGTAACTTTTCAATCCTATCCCTCTTCTTACTTAGCTTTATAGCCTTCTTTCTAGTGAACTTCAACTCGGTATGTCTTTTTCCATGTTGATTCCTATCTTCTTTTAACATAGTCATTGTGTGTTGTTGAGATTCCTTCCTAAGATTCAGAGGTAATACCTCTTCTTTATCCGGATTAAGTACTTCAGTCTTTTGTGGGTCTTCTAGTGTTCTTGCAGCTTCGACATTAGGGTCTCTAGTGTCAAATAACTTCGATCTATTCTCTTGTTCTTCAATCAATTGTGCGATCTTTCTGGTCATGAAATATTTTAATTCTTGTTTATTTTGATCCAAAACTTCTTCTTCTTCCTTTCATTTGTCTTGAACTCTGTCAATCCAAGGTTTTCCTATTAACATGGTAAACAAGGCATGGTCTTCAATAAATTTAATAATCTCAAAATCTTCCTCTGTTGAAGTTCCATTGACAGTCATAGGTATCTGGGCAAGTCTTCCACATAGGTTTACCAATTTTCCTCTGAATAACCCTATTCCTCCTAATGAGGGAGTCATAGCAAGCCTCCCTATAGCTTCCCAAGATCTCTTGGTCATGACATTCACCTTTTTTTATTCATATAGAACGCAGTCAATGTAGAAGTCTCCTATTCTTGCTTCGATGCATTCTTTTCCTTTGAAGATCTCTGATAATCTGACATGTCAGTGGTTATTCAGGTTTTCTTTCATTTGTAGCAATGCTTGCTCTGATCCTTTCTGGTATTCTTCCATAATCTCAGTTTTTGGATCTGCCTTAGGGTTCTCTTGATTCAGATTCATTATTTCAAGCTTAGCAATCATTCTAGGGCAATCCAATACTTCATGGTCTAGAGATTTACAACATAGGGAACTAGGTCTTCCACCAGGGCATTCCTTAGCCAGATGTCTGGGTCTTCTACACTTAGCATACATTCAGATCACATAGATGTACTATTCAAGTTCTTCTTACATTTCCTATCCTTCTATTTATACATACAAAATAGGCCTAAACATGGGTAAACCCATGGGATGACATCCCATTCCCATCACATATTCCCAAAAACCCAAAAAGGATTCAAAAGTGGGCCGAGAACTTGTGATCACCAATTTGTCTTGCGCTCCTCCTTCGACAGGCTATCGATGTCCCAAAATAGGTCACTATGACCAAGAATCTCCCAAAACTTGGTCAAGGGCCAACACCGGGTTTCTACTCTTTTAGATCTATGTATGCTCTTTTCCATGTGCCTTGTGTGTTCTTGGAAAATCATAAACAAATAGAAAAAGGTGCATCTTCCTAGTATGATAACCTAGATCTAACCCTTGTTTTCATTGAGAAGCAAAAAATTTATCTTTTGTGAAAATAGTTTTTTTTTAGCACGCTCTCCAAGACCATCTTCCACAACAACAACAACAACACCTTCAATCCTCTTCCTAAAAAATACAATATGTTTTGCTAAACCATTTGGTTAAAATTTGTCTTATTAAGTAAGAGGTCTTGAGTTCAAGTCTCTCTTTTGTTACGTTTTTTGAAAAATTTCATGCTAAAATTGTAAAGTGTATTTCACTTCAAGTATAAAAGTGAATCACTATAAGTAGCTTTATTTATTTTAAAGTTATTTATTTTGCATGCAAATTTTCTTTTATAAAGTAACTTAATTGTAAAAGTGATCCCCACTTCTCTTTATAAAAGTGGGTCACTTCATAAAGCAACTTACACCACCATGTGGTCTTTTGGTTACCATTTATGTCTTTTTTAAAAAGAGAATAACTCTCACATCTGAAGTCCTTTTTTAGTGCCGTTTTTTTTTAAACCGCCCAACTTTTCAAGATATTTCCATCCAAATCATCAGTTTTAGTTTTTAAATCCATATTATCTTAATATTTAATATGGATTCTACAAGTAATCTCTGACTTACCAACACCAACTACTTCCAATGGAAATCCCATATGGAGGATTTATTAAGAAGTAAAGGCATGTATCGAATTACCTTGGGAAAGGAAAAATCACCCACTAATTATGATAATAAATTCGCATGGGATAATAGGAGTGATGAAGCAAGTGGACTAATCGAAATGTCCATCTCTCCTAATTTAAGGTTCCACCTTAAATAAATTGATGACCCCGAGGAAGCTTGGGACAAGATTGAATATGTGTTTGGTAAACTCAATATTATTCGAACACAACAATTAACTGAACCTAATTCCAAGTCATTTATATTGCCTTAGAGACTTTCTATCTAAGTTTAAAACACTCAGAATTTTATGTGAAGAATGTGATATAAAAATGGAGGAAGAGTGTTGCATCTATCTTATTATTTCTAAGCTGGGTAGTGTATATTCTGTGTTTGTATCTACCTTTTATGACATGAGAGAGGCTCTAAGGAAAGATTATCAAAAACCCACTCTTGAGTCCTTTTGTGTTTCTTTGATTAGAGAGGAAGATAAGCTTGAAAAACTTGGAGTGATCAGTATTGCAGGTACCTCCAACAAAGCCTTAGTTTCATAGTAGAAAGATAAACCCAAGTATCCCAAGAAGAAACATCCTCGCTACAACAAGAAAGCAACATAAGGGTCCCAAACTCACTCGGATAGCTTCAACTCATAATGGTGACAAAAGATCAAAATATAAAAATAAAAACATTAATAGACATTTCAACTTTTGTGATAAAGATGGTCATGATGAGTCCAAATGTTTCAATAAGATGGCAGCTTTAGAAGCAGCAATGAAGAAGCACAACATCAATATTGATTCTACTTCTTCTTCTTCTTCTTATTCTTCTTCTTCTTCACATGGACATGCACTTTCTGCTTCTGGTTTCTCCTTCAATACAACTTCTACTTCTTCTTTTGATGAGTGGCTTATTGATTATGGAGCATCTTATCATATGGCTAAGGATAAATACACATTTTCTGCTCTAAATGAATGTAACACTAAGAAAATATTTGTTGGTGATGATAAATCTCTTAGTGTTGTAGGTTCTGGGATAGTTCAAGTAGATAATGGTCATTTTCATGATGTATTATGTGTTCCAAGTCTTTCTTGTAACCTTCTATCATTATATCAAATCACTCATTCAAGTGAAGGTAAACCCGTAGAGTTTTCACCTCACCAAGATGTAATCAAGTATCTAAAATATCCTAAGCATGTTCTTGCAAATGGAATTGCTGATGATATTACCAAGTTGTACAAGTTTGACAATTTTGGGTCATCATCTTTTTCATTAGTTTTTGTCACTCATAGCGATGACTTGATCAAAATTTGGCATGAGTGGTTTGGTCATCTAAACTATTTCTCATTGCAACAACTATGTAATCAATAGATGACGAATGGTCTTCCTCATGTTTCATGCAGAGATGGTGTTTGTGTCAGTTGTGTTCTCGAAAAACATCATCGGGAAAGTTTTGACAAACATGCCTCTTGGCATGCCTCAGGCCCTTTGCAACTTGTTCACAGTGATTTTTGTGGTCTACTTTATACTCCTTTTTATGGGTGCAAGTATTTCTTAACTTTCATTGATGTCTTTTCCATATGTACTTAGGTTTACTTCTTAAAACTTAAGAGTGAAGTTTTTGACAATTTTTTGTCCTACAAGGCCCTTGTAGAAAAGCAATCTGGACATCAAATTCAAAGGTTAAGAATATATAATGGAGGAAAATATGTGAATAATCATTTTACAAGTTATTGCACTACACAGGGCATCGAAATGCAACACACTGTTCCATATACACCACAAAAAAATGGTGTTGCTGAGAGAAAGAACCGCACACTAAAATAAATGGCTAAGTGTATGATACAATATAAGGGATTAAGTCTAAAATATTAGGTGGAAGAAATCAACTATGCAAATTACATAGTCAATCACACTCTCACAAAGGCTCTTAAAAATATAACACCAGAAGAAGCTTGGAATAAAATTAAACCAGATGTAAGTCACTTCCATGTATTTGGAAGCATAACATGGGCTCACATCCTTGATGAGAAAAGGAAAGCATTACATCCTTGAAGGAATTGACTATAATGAAACCTTTTCCCTTGTAGCCAAAATGAATTCCATCTGCCTTGTTCTTTCCCTTGCTGCCTCACATAAATGGGAGGTCCATCAGATGGATGTTAAATCTACCTTCTTGCATGGATATTTGAAAGAAGAAATCTACATGGAACAACCTCATGGCTAGTCTAGAATGACTCTAGACTTGTTTGTCACCTTAATAAATCTCTGTATGGTCTTAAGGAAGCTCCCCAATCTTGGTATTCCAAAATGGACAGCTTTCTTATTAACACCAGATTCACTAGATGTCATTCTGATCCTAATGTCTATACCAAGAAAGTAGGAATCCATCTCATAATCCTTTTCCTTTATGTTGATGACCTTATCCTTACTGGTAGTGACTCAAAAAATTTAAATCATGTGAAAATAAGCCTTAAGAATAAATTTGAAATGACAGACTTAGGATTTTTGCACTATTTCCTTGGCCTCTAAGTTTTGAAAACCAATGAAGGAATTTTTCTTTCCCAGTCTAAGTATGCTTGTGACCTTCTTCATCGCTTTCATGTGGATAATTGTAAACCAACCCCTTCTCCTTTCCAGTCTGGAGTCAATCTTACTACCACTGGTACTTCTCTCGAAGTTGATGCCACCCTGTACTATCAATTAATTGGTAGCCTCTTATACTTTACTCATACCTGTCCTGATTTTTTCTTTGTTGTTGGTATTGTTTCCTGGTATATGAAAACACCCCATGAAATCCATTGGAAAGAAGTGAAATTGATACTTCTCTATTTCCATGGTATAGTTCAGTTCGGGTTACATTACAATTCAGGGGGGACTCCCTTATTGGATGGTTTCAGTGATTCATATTGGTTCGGAAACCCTAATGATCGGAAGTCTACTGCAGGTTATGTTTTCAGCCTTGGTTTAGGACCTGTCACTTGGGAATGTAAGAAACAACAAGCTATTTCACTTTCTTCAGCAGAAGAAAAGTACCGAGAATCAGTAAATACCAGTCAAGAAGCCTTGTGGCTTCAACAGATCCTTTCAAATTTTGGATTCCAACAGCAACATCCGACCAACCATTGGTGCGACAATAAAAGTTCCATAAAGCTCACCAAATACCCAGTTCAACATCAGCGTAGAAAAAACATCGAGCTACACATGCACTTCATCAAAAAGCTCATTCATGATCAAGTTATTGAAGTGCTCTTTTTCCCTACAGAAGATCAAGTTGCAGACATTTTCACAAAGTCTCTTACAGAAGCGAAGTTTTCCAAACTTTGATCTATGTTAGTAGTTTAGGAAGTTGTCATTAAGGGGGGATAGGATCTAATGCCTCCTTCCTTCTCCTATTGTGTCAACATTGTAAATCCTTCAATCCTATCCCAAGTTGTTCTTAAGGGGGGATGTTAGGATATTTAGACACTTAGGAGTTAGTTAAGATCTACTTGGTCTAATGTTTTGTTAGGTAAAAGTGTGTTTCTTAGTGTGTTTCTTTAGTATGCATTAGTATGCATTTGTAGTTATGAAATCTGATGGTCATGATATGTTCCCAACATAGAGAGATCTGAAATTTCATACTCTCCTTGATCTTAAGGACCATTGATCTATGGATTAACAATCGATTGGTCCATGATATCTATTTAAAGAGCATGGAGGGTCATTTTCCGATGATAGATTGTGAGAAACTCTCTTGTAAAATCTCTCTGTAATATTTTTCTTTTTCATTAATAAACTACTCCAAGTGGCCACATTGGATGGGTCCGTGGATTTTTCCCCATAGGGGTTTTACCATGTCAAAACACCGGTGTGTTGATCTTTGATCTGGTTGTGTGAGTGGTTACTGAAGGTATTTTTCCTCTATTGGAATACCTGTGTTGTATAACACAAGAAATAGGTTTCCTTGTAGAGAATCCAATGGATTTGAGGAGGACTTAATCTCAAAATGAGCCTTCTCATGTACTTCCAGCTTCTGAACGAGAAATGACCATGCATTGCTATATGGTTAAATTTTTCGATCCACGCACCTATAGTGAGGCTATGGGAAATCCATTATGGGAAGAAAACATGTAGGAATATTATGACTCACTCCCAGAGAATCAAACTTAGGATATGGTTCCACTTCCACCAGAAAGGAATATTTTCAGGTATAGATGGGTCAAAATTATTAAGAGGTAAAAGGCAAGACATGTTGCCAAAGGACTTCATCAATTCCATAAATATTTTTACATCTTCATGAATACTTTCAATGATCAAAATTTTTAGACTTTGCGGGATCATCTTGGAGTGAAGAACAAAATTTCCTAATAGCTTCCTTTTCTTCTTTTGATGAATTGTCTTTTGAGGGGGGATTTTGTTCCCACGTGGTTTTCCCTCTTTCCTCATTTTTTCCAGTGTTCATTAGTTGCATTGTACACGAGTACCTAATATGTCCTAGTTGTCAGGACTCATTTTTATTACTCGAAAGTGATGTTCAGGGGGGGGGGGTGTTGGAAATATTTCTATTTTCAACTCACTAGTTCAATGGTAGTTAACTAGAGTAGTTATATTTTAGACTTTCCATTTTTATACCATCACTATTATGCATACATGCATTCCTAAGGAAAAACTCATTGTTAGTTCACTTCTCTTAATTATGGAATTTTCTTTCCTATATAGTGTATATCACTCATTCATTGTATTCGATTTTGTATTATCCCATTGGAGTAGTGTGAATATATTTTATCATTCTTCCATATTGAATCTCTCATCCTTTTCTTGATAAGTTTTGTTTGTATTTGCTTTAGTGAATGTTCTTTCCTATATGAGTGTATATCACTCATTCATTTTATTCGATTATTGATTAGTTCATTGGATTAGTGTGAATATATTTCCGCATTCTTCCATACTGAATCTCTCGTCCTTTTCTTGATAAGTTTTGTTTGTATTTGCTTTAGCTAGGTCTCCTATGTAGGTTTCCATGAAACATTGATAGCCTTGATTTCTCAAACTATTGCTTTGATTTTTGAAAGTATAAATATATTGTTCTAAGCCATTGTAAGGACAATTTTAAGTAGATTATATTTCTTATAAAAGAAAGAATTAATAAGCTTATAAAAGGAAAAATAAAATAAGAATAAAATAACAAATTACTATATAAATATTCTTAGCATTAATGTTTGAAATATCCAAATCATTCTATGTTAGTGACCTTATATTTTTCATGCTCCCAAGTTTCAACCAAAAATAAAATATCGATTTCACTTGGAATCCAACTTAACATAGGCCCTTTTCTCCATGGAAAACCTCAACAGTCCCAAGAGGATGGAATACACAACATTCCCAAGAGAAGAAAAGAGGATCTAGAGCATCCAAAATTCCTATCAATTATTATCCTTTTTTATCTTTATCCTTTTGAATGGCCAGTTTGACCCGCTCAATCAGATGAGGTAAAATGCTAGATGGTAGGTCCCAATTAGACCCAATCTCGTTTGGGGTAGTGCCTCAGACCATATTTGGCTTGGTTACTGATCTAACCAAAATACTAACTAAATATGAATCTGAGAACCGAAGGTTCTCAAATGAATTAAAAATATAAAAAAAAATCCAACTAACTAAAGTTAATATAAGTTGTATGCTTATTATTCTAAGATGCATTCTCTAACTAATTATAAACTAACATACCTGATCAGGAGAAAACTAATAAAAAATGAATACAATGAAAATATATGTATTACTTGCATAGAATAAATTCATAACACAGGTAGTATACAAGTTCAACAACACAATGTGTTAGAATCAAGAAATTGATCAGTTAACTATATTATGTTGTTGTTGTACTCATTCTAAAAATCATGATAACTGCAAACTCCAAACATTAATTCATAAGTAATTCATTAATCAATATTCACAAAATATAGTAAGAGACATACACAAATAGAATAGTCACACTCATACACATCAACACCATAATCTCCAACTAGAATCTCTCTCAGTTCAAATTAACTTGGAGTAGAAATACTGTCTTGCTACATTCTGAATCCAAAAGTCCTTTCAAATGGAAAATCCCCCTATTTATAGTGAGGAGTGACTCTTTATAATCGTTCTCTTTTGCAATCATGAAATTAGGGCCATTTTACAAAAAGGGACTCTTCATAATTCCTGAACTTCCCTGTTCCTAAAGCTAATCTTGGTATTCTTTCCAAATGAAATGATCTCTTAATATGCTCTCGAGTTTGCTTGATTGAAATATCTCCAAGACCGATTCTTCATTGAAAAATTTGGCAGAAACTTATTGATATAACTATTTTGATTTGTTCTTGATGAAGGATTGGATTTTGTGGGTGATCTGGGCAGAGTTCAACAGGTGTTCTTCAATTGATTTTTCTTCAAATTGACATAGATTTTGGATGTTCTTCTGGCTAGATTTCTTATGATCCTCAACCTCAACATTCTGGTGTTGGTAGGTATTATTTCATCGATGGAATGCATTGTATGTACCCCTAACTCTTCCACAAGATCATTTTCATTTCTCTATAACTTTGCACAAGTGTCGATTGTTCCTCCTTGGGTGGTGCATGCACTAATGAAGAGAGGTATGCTAGTGTCAAAGAGCATCTTGCATCTAAGTATTTCCATATTCAAATATACCAATAGTGTGGTAGGTGGAGGTTGGTGAATATCCTGTCAACTAAGCATCTCCTTTAAGGATTCACTCGCCTCTTGATACATTTCTTGATTCATTATCATTGTTCTTTGTATCCTGAGTTGTTACTCTCGCTCAGCCTATATGCTACTTAGCATATCAAGGAGCTCATTCTTTCCTGTCGCTAATTCTTCATTCAATGTCATTTCCTATGTCTTGACAGATTACATAGTGCATGTTGATTCTTTGGTCTCTTCTATGGTTGTGTTGAGTTTCTACTTTTCCAACTCTAATTCGTTTCTATGGGTGTCCTATTGGATTTTCATCCTTTTCTAAAATTCTACATTCATCTGGTCTCTTTGAGATTGTAGGGATCTGTTCATCTTCTCTAAATTGAGACTCTCAACTACTTTTATAGATTCTTGGAAATTTATGGTGAACTTGTTATTTACAATTTTCAACTCTGTCTCCAATTCGAATACTCTTTTCTTGGTAGTGTTGAGGGTGTTTGTTACCTCAAGGACATATGAGTCATTTAACCCTGCGAAAGCATTGAGTGTTGAAGCTACTTGGACCACATTATCTCTAGGTTTAGGTCCTACTTTCCACTCTAATACCCTCCCTATAGATGATTTTGACCTGGTGTCTTCTCCTCTTTTCCTCTTGGCCGATATTTTCTGGATACTTCTTGTTCTATAATCAAAGTAGTAGCCTCCAATGGATACTACAAAGCCCTCAAAATTCATGTCTTGGGAGGAGAGAGAGGAATGTCCTGGAATGGTGCTTATGGGAGTGTATTCTAGAGGAGGTACATTCACAATGCCTAGGTTGGGTGTCGATGGAGTGCTAAGTGTTTGACTTGAACTCTATCCAATAGCTCGTTTACTTTATTCTTAGCTTCAACCTCGTCGGCTAATCATTTTTCCTCTGCCTCATCAACTAATTTCTTGTTTTGTGCTTCATCATCTAACCTCTTGGATTTTTCTTCCTCGGCCAAATTTTTGTCTTCTTCTTATTTTTTCTTTGGGAGTGCATCTTGATGTGCCATGCACTTATGTTCTTTTCTGTTCTACTCCTTAGCTCTCTTTTTTTTTCTGATAATATTTCTCAACTTGGATCCTTTTTTGTTCAAGATGCTCTTCTTTCTTTGTTTTCTCTTATTCTTTGGTGATGTCGGTATCCTATTCTCGCTGAATTAAGCTTTGGAATTGGTTTAGATTTTCTGCTTGATCTCTTCTTGTTCAATTTAAATCTCTCGCTTGGCAGTGTCATGGGGAAATTGGTGTAGGAATTCATCGTAAGAGAGAGTTCCCTTAAAATTATCTTCCTCAAAATCGACAACATGGATATTGAGATGGGTGAGACCAATAAACCTAACATGGTTGATCACCAGCTCGTGAGGATCATGGAATTTAGTCCCTCCCATGCATAGGATTAATTCTTGTAGGACCTATGTTTCTTTCCTTTCATGTTGTCTATTGGAAATAGCGTAATTTCCAATGTGAATAGGGAAAAATGGACAAAGTGTTTTTGTTGCTGGTTTGCAATAGTGCAGTAACCCATGACCCCATGGTTTGGTGCAAAATTTCCCTTTTCAACAAAAGGTCTAGGATTAAGTATGGTAAAAGGTGTGGGGCTCCGATGGTCCCATACACCTTGATATATGAGTAATATTTATAGAGGAACTGGTCGGCTACCCCTTTTATCCCATTCCTAGCTTCGAAGGAGATTATATGTATGAGGAAACCAAACAAGACGAAGTGCATAGGGGATAGAAATAGATTGTATATGTCATAAAAGTGTTGTATGTAATTAACTCTCCATAATTGAGATAAATATACATGGATGGGACGTTTATTTTGGTCCCAGTTCCATCCAAGGTTGGGAAACTGTACAGAGGAGAAAATGGCATCAATCATGTAGGCCTACACATAAAAACAAGGTTTTTTCATACCTGGGAGATTCTTCGCGTGCAGAAATATGTTGGAAACCAAGATTTCTGCACTATTGAATATTTTCCCCTTCCTGACGATGGTGTGTGCCAAAGGAAACCAATCATTTTGAAAATTTGTGTTATTTTCTTCTCCATATAGGTGACAGAGCATGGCTACCAACAAATTGTAGGGCAGTTTGAGGTCATGGGTAGGAACTAATTTATGGCCATGTTTGAGGGTTTCATCTTCATCCACCTACCAGTGCTTCATTTTCTTTGTTGGTCCTTTTCTTGCTTGGTAAAATCCTTTTTAGAATAGTTCATTTAGATATAATGTGGGAGAAGGAAGATGATATATGGAGTTGGTGTCTTCAGGTCTGAGGGATGCTACCCACTTCCCTTGTTTTCCCAGGATGGTCATTGTAGTGGCATAAAATTGTCTGAGGCACCATTGTGTTTCCTCATTGTATGGGAAAAGTGGTGGTCAGGAAGCTACTAGATGGATACCACTTCTAAGGATATTATGGTACACTTCCAAATTCTCATCATCCAAGGGGAAATATGAATAATTAAATATTGTATAGATCTCTTCATAATCGTGGTAGTGGTCTTTGTCAATGTGATCATAAGTATCAATCACCAAAGCTTCGATTAGTTGAGATGATGATTTAGGCCCTATAGTAGTCTAGAAGTACATAAAGCCCTTTGATCTTTTGGGGTTCTGTCTTGTCATGATTGATTACCAAATTGTCCTGTAATAGCACGTTAAAATGAGTATCAACTTAATTAAATAGAATGTGTTAAACATAACATCAAAAGAATATTTTTTTGAATATTGAGTAGCTTCAGAAGATATCCTTATTGTATTTGAACAAGAAAAACCCTAAATAATGTTATTATATTATATTTATTAAGACAACCCTATTGTTCCTTTGTAAAAGTCATCCCTATTGTGCCTTGACAATTAAATGTAATTTAAGAGGGTAAATTGACAAGTCAGCCGAGACCTAATTTAAGGAGGCCAGGATACTACTTATAAGGGAGGCTAGCACCTCACTTACTCACTCACATATAAGCTCTGCAAAAAGAGGAAACATGTGCAAGTCTTGGAGGAGAAGATACTGTAGTTAGGTGTGACGTCAAGGAGGTTTTTTTCTCTATCTCTTTGATTCATCTTGGTCAAGTGGTGCGCTACTCTTTCCTACTAAAGGAGTAGAGGATGATCTTCTTATTTGTTGGTTCTCTCTTGGAGAGAAACATTGTTCTTGTTTGGATTTTATATATTGAGGAATTTTGTTGTGTTTTCTTCCCCTAGAGGGTTTCCTAGGATAATATTTGTGTCTATATTGTTTCTGTGTTTGCCTCTCTTTTAGTGATCTTATATATGCATTTAATGTGATAAATGATTGTAATAATAAATAATAAATAATGATTGTTAGCTGCATAAGTAAAATATCAACATGGTATCATAGCATGCCTAAAAGAGACCAAGTAACAGTTTATAAAGAAGTGGTTGTTATTGGATAAATTGGTAGATGTGGACATGAACTAATCTCCCTAGATCCACTTGGATCTAGAACAAAACAAGATAGGACGTGACACTTTCCCTAAGTTACAATCATTGATCGAACTAGCAAAGAAGGAATTGATGAATTACCGTTCAGATCGCTCCCTTATATCTTTGTTGTTCCTACTTTGCTCCGGTGCTCTTGTGAAGCCAGATCTGCAATGACACAAACCAACCAAAGTGAAAGTAACTATGATAGATTCAATGAAAACTCAAACATGTGATCAAGGATTCATGTAATAAAATGAGAATGATTTTATGGGAAAGAAACATTCCACTGTATTAGATTGAATAAAAGTGGAAGATACAACTGAAATGCCTTGATTTTGCAAGTTCCCTTTTAGTGGTCCTTCATCCCAACACACATATATAATTGTTCTAGAGATTGCATGAAGATGATCTTCAAAATATTTATTGGTGAATGCAAACCTCAAGCATCAACTGAAATAGTATTCTCCACACAATCTCCATCCTATTCTTCTAGCAATCCTTTGCTCAACTTTGCTTAACTATGCTTAACCTTTTCCATGAGAATCCCATTATTATATAGGAGAAGATGAAGAGGTTAAAGAGATGAGGATGATCCCACCAGATCAGAGAAGTCAGTAGGATCGTAACCATACAGATGCCACCTCACATTCTAGAATATTCCTCTTCTAGAAACTTCTTGAACCCCTTTCCTCTTTTGGCTTTCAAACACTGCCGCACTCTGCTTGTATAGAAGCCTACAAAAATCCCGTGAGCCAACTATAGAGCAGCCTACAAAAATCATGATTTATGTGCTATACTATATGGGCAGCCTACGACGTCCTTTCAAAAAATAGGTTTGCAGAGGATAAAAAGGGTCACTCTTCTCAAGAAAAAGATGATCATGAGTGCCTAACCACATGCTTGCAAAGTCATCATCAAGCTGACCAAAATAATATCTAATAGAATGCCCCCCAAAGTATTAGGTCAAAACTTGCGACGACCGAAATACTTTACAAAAAACAAGTGTGTGTCGGAAACAAAGGATGCACCAATCGAGAACCTGTAAACAAACAAGCATATGGACAATGTGATACCATGTCTAAAGTAGGCATTCCCATGTTCAGACTATGAATGATCGAATTCATAAATGTAAGTCATGGCCACCAATAATACATCATGGATCCATGTCATCAAAAAATGTTACATAGCCACCAAGAATACATTGTGGATCTATGTATGAGAAAAAATTCGATGCAAACATATACATGAGACATACAAAGTGGATCTATGTGAAAATACAAATCATAAATACTCCATCGCAACCTGGACCATGAATGATGAGATACAGGGTCTTCAATCCTATCGTCCGTAAGTATGAATCTAGCCATGTGATTACTGTTGAAATATTGTAACTGCGAAGAGAATTCTTATTATTTTTTTATTGGATTAAATCCCCATTGTGGATTAATCATGTCATTATTATTATTTTTATTATTAGATTAATCCCCATTGAGGATTAATCAAGTCGCTAATTGTATAAGGACCAAATCCCCTTTTGCAGATTGGTCATCGGACAATTATAATGTAAAGAATAAGAAGTCGGCCCCAATAGTTATAATGAAAGGGCCAGATTTAATTAAAGGTGGATTTACCCACCCAGTGTGAGAGGTCGGCCCTGCCAGATGGTGACTCTTCACACGTGCCAGATTAGTATAAATAAGAGGCTAGCACCTCACTTCTAACACACACTTCACTTGCTCATTCTCTTATGAGGCAAGCTGCAATTTCAAGTTGGTGAGAGGAGAAGAAGGGTGGCGCATCTCTTGGAGGAGGATTTTCTGTATTGGTTGAGTTATCTATTGAACTTTTGATAAGCTATTTATGATAATGAAGTTTTTGCTGGGTTTTCTTCCCCTAGAGGGTTTCCCAGGATAAATGTTGTGTCTATTGTGGATGTGTATTTCTCAGTGATCTTGTGCTTATTATGCTCTTATCTTTATGACATGAAAATAACTACAATAATAGCATAAACATTAACATGGGATCAGAGCCAACCTAAAGAAAGCACAATCTGCAAGAAGAAAAATGTCACTATTACCGGGGCCCAAAATTAGGGTTTTGAAAAAGTAAGAATTTTCAGCTATCTATCACCATAGAAAGTTGCGCCCTCCCCCAAGGATCCATTTGGCACCTAGAGCGCACCTTTTCAGTGGCTAGATCCTTCGGAAAGTGAAACCCTAGTTTCACAAAGTACCAGAAAACCAGAGTACCAGAAG
>ML829957.1:122328-134518 GCA_009831015.1 Picea engelmannii | reverse complement strand
AGTATAAACCTCTAGAGAGATAGCACTTTAGGGCCCTAGGGTTTCACTAGTTACTAGATCAATTCAATAAAGCTAGACAAATGAAAAGGAAGAAAGTTAGCACTTTAAGTTTCTTACTTCAAGCATTAAATAAGACATGCAATTTCATAATCTTGTATGAGCAAGCAAATCATTTCCATGAACATTTACAATGAAAAGCAAACAATTTACTTACTTGCACCAAGAATAATCATGTAATACCATGCAAGATTACCACAAAACTTCAAAAAATTGATCCAAGTGCTAAAACAAGCCTCCAAAGAGAGATGTACCTTGCTCAAAACAGCCAATAACCCCAATAGGGTGGAAATTTCAGACCTCCTTGCCTCCAAGGACAAGTTGTGATGAAAAATGAATGTACTTTTTGTTTATTTATACCAAATCAGGCCCTAAATTAATTTAAATTCAAAATTGATGGGCCAACCTAGCCAATTTGTTACAAAAATTAAATTCTGACAAAATTAAATAAGTTTGCATCTAAAATCTCCTCCAAAGGTGACGTCATGCCCTTCTAAGGTGACATTGAACCCCATATGTGGAGCGTTGAGCAAGGAAAGTGGAATGCTTGGCCTCCAGAGGCCTAAAATGATGCCCACATGTGCCACAAGACTCACAAATGCCTCCAAAGATGAAACCCTAGCTCTGGATGACCTCTAGGGCTATCATGGTGACATCTAGGACCCTCGAGGGATAACGTCCAAGCGGCAAGAACATGAAACCTTGGATCTAGGTCTGCCAAAGTGCCTCCAAAGGCAACATCCTTCTTTCTCCTGGTGCAAGTCTTCAATCTCTATCTTGCCCCTTGGTTGGGGTCTCAACATCCATCGGTGGACTTTGAGCCCTCATGAAGGTCCGAATTAGTTATTCCCTCATGCACACTTATTCATCGGGAAAAGGTCCTGCAAGGACAACAAGTACGCTCTCCAAGGGTCCATGAGTCACAAGGATCATAGCATGTAAATAACATCTAATAATTAAATCACCCAAACATGTGCATCAAACCCCCCTTACCCCAAACAAATGCTCAGAGACATTATGCAATTTGACAAGTCTAGGTTTGCAAAGGGTCTCAAAGTGTCCTATTGGGCTAATCACCCTTAAGTCTGGGGTGTTTCCCAGGTGGAGTCTATTTCAAGTCATGCAAGTGTATGAGGTCGCATGGGGTAAACCTTTGGGCATGGGGTGCATGTGATAACAAGGAAATGTAGAGTCTTACCTGTGCACATTGTTATCGCGCAATTTGTACTTGTCCCAAAGGGAAAGGCTAAAGGAGGGAAAATTGGCGTAACAGGAGGTTGTCCTATCACTGTCACCTTAATAAGACACCTCTTTCTATTTAGGAATAATGGCCCAGGAGAGACGTCCCCGGTGACCTAGGGGTTTGAGAAGGTAAAAGGTTGAAGTGTCAAAAAAAGATGTTCCCTCTCACAAGTCACACTGATCAGAAAGTCCCAAGATTTTAGCAAATGAAGCAATGATATGCTTGAGTGTACCTTCTCGAAACAAAGCAACAAGAAAACAATATCTTTTGCAAGTACAATTTGATGTTAGTGCTTCATAAAACCTTGGACTTGTCAATAAAAGCAATAAGTTGATGCAAGATGAAGCAAACAGAAATTTTATAACAGCAATGTATATAAGATGATAGCTTCACAATAAATGCCTCAAATGAGCTTCACAATGACCAAAAATAATAACCCAACAATAGCAATATACTAGCACTTGTCAGAAGCCAATTAGGCAATGTAAAAAACAACTTTTGCAATTGCTTTTAGGAGCTTTTACTGTTGTAATAATTGGTTGTAGCTTACTTTTGTAACAGCAGCAAGAAGGTTAGTGAATTAGTCTAATCTAGGGTTAGGAAAAGTTAGTTGGTTGCTTGAGGTAAAAGATTTAAGGGTTGATTTCATCAAACAATCAAATGCAAGGTCTAGATCAGTGTCTTTTAGGGTTAATGGAGTCACTTTGCAGCAGCAAACTTGAAGGAAACAAATGATAATGTATGAGCTAAAGACAAAGAAGGATGATGATCGAGCTCAAGCTTGAAATAAACAATGGCTTGATGAAGCAAATGATGCTAGAGTGTTGCAATGGCAGGGCTCTAGCACAATGCTTCAAGAGGTGGG
This sequence comes from Picea engelmannii, assembly GCA_009831015.1. Classification (NCBI taxonomy): domain Eukaryota; kingdom Viridiplantae; phylum Streptophyta; class Pinopsida; order Pinales; family Pinaceae; genus Picea; species Picea engelmannii. The sequence continues at coordinate 132,353 of ML829957.1, read as the reverse complement.
GTTTCTAGCACAATCTAGTAGGTGAAGAGTTGTTAAGACAAGGACAATAACATGTGCTTGATCTCCTAGGGTTTTAAGCTAGCAATTTCATAATCATGGAAAAAATGCAAAGTAAATGTACTATAACCATTCAAAGCAAAGAGAGATTGCAGAAATTCATTTACATCCACTAAGAATAATCTAGCAATTAGCCTAGTTGAAGACCTTCCACCAAGAAAAGACCAAAAAACACCAAATTTAACCTCCTTCAAGAAGTGCACCTAAAATTTCAGCCAATAACCCTTGAAAAGGTCGCAAATTTCAGACCTCACTTGTGGGTGAATGAATGATGAAAAAATACAAGGGGAAAATCCCCTATTTATACAGTGAAAATGACCTTTAATTACAAAATTAGGTCAAAAAGACCGAATGGCCGGTTTACATGAGAAAATCCAATTTTACACAAAATTATCCAATAAAACCCTAATTTTATCTTTTTAGGGTGACGTCATGCCCCTCCTAGGGTGACGATAACCTCTCTGCTGGAATGCTAGCCCTCCAAGTGAAACGTTGGGGCTCAAAACCCCTCAGGAACTGCCACATGTGCCAACTCAAACCGTCCTCAAGCTGGACACCTCAACTAAGTGACGTTAAGGCTCTGAATGATGACGTCAAGGGCCTTCAGGGGCCAACATCATGTGGGAGGGCAAGAGCCCCCTGGGTCCAGACCTGCCAGGCTGTCTTTGCTGGAACGTCCTCCTCTCTCTCTGGTGCAAGCCTCTGGTATATGTCTTCCCCTTGTTGGGGTCTCAACATCCATCTGGTGGGATTTTAGCCCTATGGAGGTCTGAGCTAATCATCTCCCCATGTGTACCTGTCCGTCGGGCATGGTCCTGGAGCAACAACAAGTACACCTTCCATGGGCTCATAAGTCACAGGGATCATAGCAATGTCAATCACATATGATAATCAAGTTATCTAAACATGTGCATAAAATCCCCCTTTCCCAGACAAGTGCTCAAAGACATTGTGCTATTCTACAAGCCAGGTTTGAGGAGGATTTCAGGACATCCTATTGGGTTGACTCTCCTTAGATGTGGGATGTTTCCAGGTGAAGACCAATCTAGGCCATGTAAGTGCATGAGATGGTATGGGGATGTTTGGGCAATGGGTGCAGTGATGACAGGGAAATGAATGGCTTATCTGTGGGTGCCTCTGAAGAGGGTGAGCTGCACCTTGTCATGGATGCAAGTGTTTCCAAGCCCATTCAATGCCTTTTTACATTTTATCTTATTTGTTTTTCTTTCAAGAGAATAGTTGGGGGACATTACCCTAGTGTGGTGACCAGTAGTGACAACATTACCCACAAGAATTTCACGGAGATGAGAAGGTTGGCTCATGATGAGACCCCCTTTCTCTTGGCTATGCCACAAAGAGCCACTACCCTGGCGTGGTGACCAGCTGAATGGTAGTGTCATACCGCTACATGCCCATGGACCTAATAGGTTGGCTCATGATGAGACCCCCTATCCTCCAACTAGGTCTTGAGTTTATTTATTTATGGGTCCCTCCATTTCTTGCTGAGAAGCCTTTTATTGCTTTCCCGGGGATCCTTGGGCGAAGCATCTAAAGGTTTTGTTCTTTTGGCTTTTAGCTTTTGCCAGCTACTTTTACCCTCTGGGCCTTTAGCCCCTTCTTCCCACATGGAAAGGTACAACCCTTTGCTAGCTTAGCAAACCCAATGCCCAAACCAATGCAAGGGATGGATGAGAGGGAAGATATGAAAAGTGATAAGTATGGTGGGAATGAACGATGGCCTTTCATGAACCCACACGGTGGCAACTCACTCCCAAGGGAACCAACTTGCTAGGGCATTATGTCATCCCCCCCAGGTATGGACAAGTCAAAAGGCATAAAGTCCAAGCACACGTCTGAAGCAAAAAGAATTAAGTGCACATATTCAAATGTTTTGAGAATCAAAGTGACACATACCATGATACCCAAACTCATTACCTCATGTAACAAGACCCACTGTTGTTGAAGGACCGGGTCGATGGGATGGATGTTACTACTACTGACAGGATGGAGGCGTTGAAGAAGAAAGATGGGCCCTCCAGGGCCAGGCTCAAGTCAATGTGGCTCTCGGTACTCCATGTCTAGGACCTGTGGGCCTCGAGACATAATCTCCTTAGTTATCCCTAGGCTAGGGGATAACAGGTGCCTTTGTGGAGGGTGAGTTGCACCTTGTCATGAATGCAATTGTTTCCTAGCCCATTCATTGCCATTTATTATTAGCTTTCTTTCTTTTGATCTTTGCCCTTGTGGAACAAGGGAATAGTTGAGGGCCACTGTCTTGGCTTGGTGACCAGAGGTGACAATGTCATCCACAAATCATTTCACATAAATGAGAAGGTTAGCTCGTTATGAGACCCCCTTTCTCTTGGCTATGCAACCAAGAGCCATTACCCTAGCTTGGTGACCAGATAGGTGGTAATGTCATACCTCTACATGTTCATGTTCATAATAGGTCGGCTCGTGATGAGACCTTCTATCCATCAACTAATACCTTGAGTGTTCATGTTATCTTGTGGGTCCCCTTTTCTTACTGAGAAGCTTTTCACTGCTTTCTCAAGGATCCCTGGGTGAAGCATCTCGAAGGTTTCAAAATGGCTTTTAACTCTTGCCAGCTACTTTTACCCTTTGGGCCTTTAGCCCCTTCTATCCACGAGGTAAGGTACAACCCTTCCTAGTGTAGCCAATCCCAATGCCCAAAAGATGGGGAAATGGAAGGAATAAAGATGGAAAGTGGTAAGTATGGAGAGAACAGACGATGACTCTCCAAAGATCCACCCAGTAGCAACCCATCCTAAAGGGAAATCAACTTACTAGGGCATTGTGTCACCCTCCCAGGTTTAAACAAGGAAAAGAGCATAATTTCCAAGCAAACGTCATGAAATGAAGGATTCAATACAACATGTTCAAGTGCTTCAAATATCGAAGTGATACATACCATGATACCCGGACTCATTACCTCATGGAGCATGACCCACTGCCACTTCAGGACCAGGCCAATGTGATGGACGCTACCGCTGGCAATATGTGGACTGTACTTGAAGAAAAGGAGGGCCCTTCGGGGCTATGCCTAGGTCATCCAGCTCTCGGCACTTCATGTCTGGAACCTGTGGGCCTCGAGACACAATCTCCTTAGTTATCCCTAGGCTAGGGGATAACAGGACCCTCATATGTGCCCCCAAGTGAACATAAGTTGAGGACAGTAATCTTAGAAAGGCAAGTCTCCAATATTAATGCACAAAAAGAGTGGATGAGACAGACATGGGTGAGGGAAGGTTGTTCTATTGTTATGGAAGGGTGGTCAGACATTGCCAAACATCCACTTATCAGCATCATAGTCACATGTCAAGATGGGCCTTTCTTTCTTAGAGTTATTGATTGTTTTGGAAAGCGCAAATATACATCTTTCCAATTTGAGATTCTTCAAGAGGCTATAGAGGAGGTTGAGCCTACCAATTTTGTGCAGGTTTTGAAAGATGCAGCAGCAATGTGCATATCAATTGGGTTACTAATTCAGAGTAAATATAGGCATATTTTATGGACCCTTTGTTGTGTGCATGCACTCAACAAGTCAGCATCTCAATGTTGAAAAATTCGGCATCGGAAAAAAGTCGGCAAGGATCTGGAAAACATCGTTTCGGAAAAAATCGGCAACAAATCGAAAAACCACGACAAACATTAAAAAATACAAAATATACTCATTTTTTTCAAAATTCTAAACATACAAAGCAACAACAACATTAGATGAACACATTGGCACACAAATATGGAGAAATCACTCATATATATGATGTAGTGGATGCCAAATAAAAAATTATACATCAAAGTCGATATTGAATCCTGAAGGGCCAGAAGTTAGAATCAATACAAAATGACATCACATGTATAATTATAAATGTATCTCATCATCATGAGGTAGATGTACAATGATAAATGAAACAAAACAAGCAACTAGCTTTCTAATATCAATGTCCTCTCCCCCTTTTACGGGAAAAGATAATGGATTGATTGTCAGGCCTGCCCCTGACAATGGAAGGCCCTGAGTCTGACAGTGGATGACAATTGGTGTGTGTAGAAATGTGTATCAATAAGTGTAGAAGGTGGTGTTGATGCTAGCACATCACCCTCCATGAGGTCTTCAAGTTGCTCATCCTCCTCCCCCCTATTGCTCCTCCAAGTCCTATTGTTGTTTAGGTTCCTCCTCTAACCATCCAGGTGCCTCCTCCATGATAGGCATCTCATCCTCCACTCTCCACTTAGACAATACATCAATATTGTCCAAGGAAATGGCATCCCCATTCGGTGTTCTATCCATTTGCTTCAACCATAGTCGAAGATTGTAATGGACATACATAGTCAGAGGAGTTCAACAATCAATACCACCAACATCGAGGTACATAAAGGGCTTGGTGCTCTTGATTAAATGCTAATCTCATACCCTCATATGTGATAGAATCCAATGAAAATGTTGCAATCCTACCAATCCTAAAATCCCGAAAACTATTAAGTCTATTGGATTTTGAATGGGATATGAAATTCTACTTTCTCCATATCAAGTCCGATGAGGTTGGAACCACTCTCAAACATCTTGAAACAATTAATGGTAATGCTAAAAATTTAAGTAAAAGGATAAAAAGGAAATGTCAACTTTTACTTTAAGAATTTAATATTACCATTAATTGCCAATGTTTTTGGTCAAACCCTTTTAAAAAGAACTAATCTTGCATGTTGGTGGGGTCTAGTACCTACTCGACCGAGTCAACCCCTTCTCCTTCCTTCTCCAACAGCAACAAACACAAATGACAAAAAAAACTCAAAAAATCTACTTTATCCCCATGATTTTCAATGACTGGCTAGAGATTTTTTTCTAATTGCGACTTTTATGAATAAGTCGCAACTTATTCAAGTTTTAAAAATCGCGATCTTTTCTGGCCGATTTTTCGTCAACTGAAAAAAATCGAGAATTTTTAAAAAGAAAAAAATCGCTACTTTTATGAATAAGTCGTGATTTATTCAAATTTTAAAAAATCGCGATTTTTTAAAAAGTCAAAGATTTTTTGCAAACTTTTTCAACACTAGTTTATCTACAACCACCACACCTCCTTGTCCATGTACATGTCTCACTCAAGGAAGGAATTCTTCAAGCCCATAGAGACTAGATATGCTATCTATTTTCTCTTATTGGAGAGGATGTTGGAGGTGCAATTAGTATTGTAGGCCATGGTTGTGATTGCGGATTGTAACAGCTGGACAGAATTCAAGACAGATGACGGGAAGAAAATCAGGCTTCGGATCTTGGATAACGATTGGTGGAAAGAATGGTTATTTGGTGTCAGTCTTATGCCCTATAGTTGAGGTCATTCACTACACTAACACAAATTCTCCTAGTCTTGGGGAAATCTATGAAACTTTTGATAGCATGTTGGATCAAGTGAAGGCATCCATTTGTGAGAAAGAGCTCTCCTTAGAGTTCTATACAAACCAGATTTGACCCATTATTCAACTTAGGTGGGATCCAATGAACAGGCCTTTGCACACGGCAATGTGTGCACTCAACCCAAAATGGTATATGGAAAGGCTTGGTAGAATTCTCCCCATTGAGGATCCAGAGATCAAGAAGGGATTTCGAACTGCCATTACAAAATTGCACAGTGTCGAAGAGGGGAGAAGACTTAGGAGATAGTGGATGCAGGTTGCAAGTCTCAATGGTCCCTTCAACAATCTTAATGCAAGGGAAGATCGCAATGACTTAGATCAAGATGACCCCATTGGTTGGTGGACCATGCATGGGGATTATGTTCCCGAGCCCCAACATCTTGTTATTTGCTTATTGCCTCGGATTCCTAGTTCCTCCGCAGAATAAAAGAATTGGTCCACATATAGCTTCATCCACTCTATCAATAAGAATAGACTTACCACTAGGAGAGCAGAGAAGCTAGTTGTAGTGCATGGTGCCCTATGTCTTGCGCATAGGAAGACACTAGAGTATCAAAGGGGACCAACGACACAATGTGATGTGGATCTAGAGGATGGTGCACAGATAGATGAGGAGGATGGACCGAATGAGCTGCAGCATTGTTTGGTTGGTGTGCCATTGGTTACTCATGAGAGTGACTCTGACTCAAATAATGGCACTCCCACTGATGGTTCCGATGACTTCATGCAGCAAATGGATGTAGAGGACTAGTCAATGAGATTGACTCCTTGATGCTCATTTTATTTTCAGTGTTCATTGTCCATTGTTAATTTTCAATTTTAACTTTTGAGTCTTAACTCTAGACATTGATGACCTCAGACTAAGTCTTTGACCCATCACTCTTTACTATTTTTTACTTTGAGTAATTTTAGTTTACTATTTCAGACTACAATATCTACTATTTTTCTTAGTACTAATTAGATCTCGAATGATGAACGATGAATGATGAATCTAAATCAATGTATACAGTATTTCATTTATGAATCAATTTATTTTAGTTCTAAATATGAATCTGAATCGTGTTTACACTTTATATCGTTTACAAATTTGAATTTAGTATTTTACTATTTGCATTGCACAATGATGAATTTGCATGGGATGAATTGTTATTGTTGAGCTTTCAAACTTCTTATTTTTATTTTTAGAATTTTAGAGACGAGGACCCCTATGCTAGGGACCCCGATGTCCCCCGTGAATTTCCCTAAAATTTGGGGGGTGCTGTTAAGTTTTGAGCTATTATTAGGTTCTTTTCAATTTACTAGATAACAATAGCATAGGTAGGATCACTGAGAGAAACACAATCACACAATACACAACATTTTTCCTGGGAAACCCTCATGGGGGAGAAAACCCAGCAAAAACTTCCTTAATATAGATAACCAATACAATGCCAAGATAATAAACCAAACACTAGAGAATATCCTCCATTGAGCAATGCGCCTCTCTTCCTTCTTCTCCCAACTGTAGCTACCAAACTTGCGCACTGAGTGAGCGAATGAGTGAGTGATCAAATGAGGCGTTGGCTTCCTTTATTTATACAAACTGGCAGGTGCTGGAAAGGTGTCTCTTCACTGGGCAGGGCCGACTTGTCTTCTTAGTGGTTAAAACCACATTAATTAGCCTGGGGGCCGACTTCTCAGTTTGCATAATATATTTAGGGTTTGCCCAATCCACAAAAGGGGATTTGGTCAATTACAATGCTCGACATGATCAATCCACAAAAGGGAATTGATCTAATGAATAATAACTCAATAATAAATAGAATACTCTTTGCAGTTACAATATTTCAACACTCCACCTTAACAAGAAGGGTATTCTACAACATCATCAGGAGAGAGAGAGGGTAGCAACATCAACAGCATCTGGAACACTGACTGGCATATCTATAAATCATCGGAATTTTTTCTCATCATCATCGTTCACAGCATGGAGCTAGAGTAGCATCATCATCCTCATCAGCATGAGGCTAAAGTAACATCATCATCATCTTTGGCGTGAGGCTAAAGTTACATCATCATCTTCTTTAGTATGAGGCTAAAGTAATATCATCAACATCTTTACCGTGAGGCTAAAGTAACATCATCATCTTCTTTAGCATGAGGCTAAAGTAATATCATCAACATTTTTAGCATGAGGCTAAAGTAACATCATCATCTTCAGCATTAAAGCTGAAATAACATCATCATCATCTTCAGCAAGAAGTTGAAGTGGCATCATCATCATCATCTTCAGCAAGAAGTTGAAGTGGCATCATCATCTTCGGCAACAAGTTGAAGTGGCATCATCATCATCTGCATCAACATGGATTAGTATAACACTAATACATCATCATCATCAATAACAGCACAAGGATGATACAACAGCATCACAACACAAAGGCCGGAGCATCATCAACATCAGCACTAGGCTGGAAATCTTCAGCACGAAGCTGGAAATCTTCAACACGAAGCTGGCATCTCAACAACATCAGCACGAAGCTGGAAATCTTCAGCACGAGGCTGGCATCACAACAACATCAGCACGAAGATGGAAATCTTCAGCACGAGGCTGGCATCACAACAGCATCAGCACGAAGCTGGAAATCTTCAGCACAAGATTGGCATCACAACAACATCAACACGAAGCTGGAAATATTTAGCACGAGGTTGGCATCACAACAACATCAGCACAAAGCTGGAAATCTTCAGCACTAGGCTGGCATTACAACAACATCAGCACAAAGCTGGAAATCTTCAGCACTAGGCTGGCATTAACATCAGCACGAAGCTAGAAATATTCAGCACAAGGCTGGCATCAACATCTTGTGGTACTCTGACAGATCCAAAGGATCTGCCCAGGAATCAGAAGATTCCCTAGGATATAAAATCCTAACGGAGCTACCACTACTAACCAAAGCTAGCATATACATGCACAAGTACCCTGACAGCCCGTCCTTACGGACCTTCAGGATTTGTCCAGTGATGATCAGTCCCCTAGGATATAAAATCCTAACTGAGCTACCCGTTATTGGTCAGGATACCATAGTGTCATCAACACTACTCCCCCTTTCGAGGGAGGTCCTTTCGGACTATACCAAACTTGTCTCGAAAGTATTTAAACTTTACACGAGACAAAGGCTTGGTCTACAACCTACTCATTTGTGTTAACGTATTGGAGCTTTAAAGCTCCCCTCTGTAAGTTTTAAACCTGTGAAGTAAAGCAATGCATATAGATTCTTAAGCAAAATAGAATTTAATCAATGGCTCATACACAAAGTACACAGAGATTTTATACTGGAAACCCTCAACCGGGAAAACCTTTCTTACATTCATTATATCGAATTTCACCATTCACTATACAATATATACAATGTTTTTAGGTATTCCGTAGATACCAAAACCCTAATCCCTAAAACCGGGATTATTTTTAGTAAACCGCCTGGGACCCCCCTAGGAAAGCGCCCAGCGCACACTACACAAAGAGCACTACTAGAGGGATCGTCAGACGCAGTTGTCATATCTGACGCGCCCACACACACATGCAAAGAATATAACACATACCCAACATTCTCCCACTTGTTGTTTTCTTTGCATCTAGGGGTCGAAGGGATTATATAGTCAACAATCCAAAGCAGCAATGCCCATTGTTACTCTACACCAGGAGAACTTTTCTGTGCTTACAGACTTTGTCAATGAATCTGCAACATTCTTCAAAGTGTCAACCTTTTCCAGCAACACCTTCTTTTCCTCAACCGTGTCTCTCACAAAGTGATACTGAACATCAATATGCTTTGTCTTCGAATGATAAGTTGGGTTCTTTGCCAGGAAGATTGCACTCTCACTGTTACAATCTAATCTCACTGCTTGTTGTACCAACCCAATACCTGAACACAATCTTTGTAACCATACTACGTCCTTGCTTGCATGAGTGGTTGCCATGTATCCAGCTTCTGTAGTTGAGAGTGCCACTACAGCCTGTCTTTTGCTCATCCAACTGATTTCTCCTCCAAATAGGTTAAACACATACCCACTTGTAGATCTTCTGCGATCTAGATCTCCAGCCCAGTCTGCATCAACAAAGCCATGTATGTCCACCACTCTGTCCAATCCTGGTCTTCCTTGGTAGCACAATCCATAACTGGTGGTGCCACGAAGATACCTGAAGACACTCTTTACTGCTGGCCAATGCTCCTTCCCTGGTTTTGACATATACCTGCTCAAAACTCCCACTGCATGTGCAATGTTCGGTCTAGTACAGACCATTGCATACATCAAACTGCCAACTGCACTGGCATACGGAACATGGGACACTGACCTGCAGATAACTTTACACCTATAGGAATAGGAACCTTGACCGGTTTACTTCCATGCATATTAAACCTTTGCAATATTGTCTCAACATATTTTCTCTGATTCAACCAGAGTTTCATGTTTGCACGATCTCTTTTAATCTCCATTCCCAGAATGAAGTTAGCAGCAACGAGATCCTTCATGTCAAATTTGGAGGATAGCTGCGATTT
>ML829957.1:30454-47216 GCA_009831015.1 Picea engelmannii | reverse complement strand
ACCCCCCTCCGCCCAGCGATTTGACTGGTAAAGTCTACGGAGGTATACATACCCTACCCCCCTCTGGATTTGAACTTGTGACCTCTTAAGAGGAAACACATGTTCTTAACCATTAGGCCCACTCGGGCTATATTAACCTCAGAGAGACCCCACCATATTATAATATATTTTCAGATTATATGCTCTGTTTGCAAGAGGGGTCGACTCCGTGGAATAGGATTCGACTTGCTGGACTACAATATGAGAGACATCGGCTCCATGTTGTACGGTGACTCCAATAGACAATGACCCCCCTCCAAGTAATAGTTTAATATGTGGGCTATGGTTGCAAGTGGGGGCGACCTCATGAAAATTTGAGTCACGACTCTTCCAAAATAATATAAGATGACTCCCCACCCATATAGCTTAGCTCAACATAAAAAGGACCCCTTTCATTATAAAATTATTATCTCCCCTCAACATGTGCTCGCCTCTCAAGCACTTGGGTAAATAGGACATGAAAGGTTACATGTATGAAAAGGGGCACAACTTTACTAAAGTGCACCATGTTATAAAGTTGAGTTAACAAAATGGGTATAAGGTTTAATATATATGAAGGGGTTGGCATAATGTATTTAACATTTGTGCCATGCCCCTTGCATATGGGTAAATTGAGTTATATGGTTTATGTAACATGAAATGACCATGGTGGGTGAAATAAAAGGGTAAGCTTTTGGCTTTTAAAAGAATGAATGGATGAATGAAGATGGCCCATTAACACATAAAATATATGTGTCAATGAAGAGCATACTATATAAATGTTTTGTACCATGAAAATAGAAGTGGTATCTTTTAATACACTCCATCTAAGCCATTGTCATAATAAAGGAGACCAGGAAACGTATGAGTGCTAGGTTAGGCTAATCGTGAGCAACATAATCATCCACCAACAATATATCATAGCACCAAAGAGCATCACACACCTATCAATCAAGGAATCAAGTGAAGCCACCAACTTCTAACCCCAAAGCTCCATCAACCAAGAAATGCCACCGCGAAGAAGAACCAAGCCACTACAATCCACAACATAAGCCACTTCTCAGCCCATGGGACCAGCTGCCTCCACCAACATCCCAACCTTTTGAAGGCTACGATCAAGATATCAACTTGCCAAAATCGGGCTCATGCGATCAAGAACCACATGTGCGATCTCATGCAATATATGTGGTAATAGGGTTCATTGACCCCAAGAAGGGTTTGTACCTCATTTCACGAGAAGAAGGGGCTAAAGGCCCAGAGGTGTTGCAGCTAGCAATATAAAAATCAAAAGCCATAATCCATCCTTCTAGATGCTCGCCCTAGGGTCCTGAGAGCCATGAAACGCTTCTTTTTGAAAAAATAAAGGACCTTTTTGAAAGAAAATAAATAAGAAGTGTCTTGCTTGATGGGGGAATGCATTGCGGTGTTCTTTAATTTCTAGTGCACATGGCACTCAATGTGTTCTAACTTCAAGTGGCATTGTGGTGCTCCTTCTCTTTCCATTGCATATAGCACTCAATGTTCAAATCATAAAAAATAAAAAAAGGAAAGGAAAATAAAGGGCTTGGAAAAATGTTGCATTGCAAACAAAGGGATGCAGCGCACCCTCCACAAAGACACCCATAATTGAGACAATATGAGCCCTTGATATGTCAAGAACCCCATGCCCAAGAGTACTTCCCCCACTCCACCTCATACTCATTACATGGTCTAGAGAGGGTCTTCTTGGGACACATCCCTTGACTTGGGGATTGGCCTACCCAATAGGGCACCATGACACCCCTCCCATACCTAAATTTGGCAAAGTTTACAAGGTCTTTGAGCATTTGTTTAATTTGAAAATGGGGGACTTAACGCACTTGTTTGGGTGGTTCTTTTATTAAATGTGGCTTACTTGGCATGATTCATATGACTTGTGGACCCTTGGAGGGCATATTTGCTTGTCTTTGTAGGCCTTCCCCGGTGGAAGTCATTCATGAAGGAACTAAGCCACTTGGACCTTCATAGGGGCTTGAAATCCCATTGGATGGATGTTGTGCCCCACACATTTGAGGCCTAGGGTAATGAGCATTGCACCTTGGATGACGTCTTTAACACATGAGCAAGGCCTGGAACCATGAAGAGGAGATGATGTCACCCTCCTATGCCCAAACGTCCCTCTTTTGTAGCATGGCATCACACACGTAGGAGGTCGTTGGGTGTATTGTGTGCACTTGGTGATGTTGGGGGCTTGTGACCCCACACTTTTGCTTGATTTGGGGATGACATGGCACCTTTAAACCATGACATCCTATCCTTTGGAGGATTGCTTGCACACATGCCACCTTGGAAAAGAGTTTTATGGGCTTGCATGCCTTTATTTTACTATTTTGTAGCCTATGTGGGAAAAAAGAACAAATCGTTTAACTAGTTAAGCATTATGACTTTGGTTTTGACCTAAAATTATGGATTTAATTGTAAACATGGACAAACATAACTTGGACTTTCCTCTATAAATAGAGGCAAGTCATTTTTCATTTGGACATAACTCATCACTACTAAAAAATACTCTTTGGACTGCAATTTTGGCCCTCTTGGAGGATTCGCTATGTGTCTTTTCTTGTGCAAATGTGGTGCTACTTGCTTGTTGATGATCTCTACTAGTGTGCCATCTTCTTGGAAGCTTGTGATGAAGTCTTGTGGGGTATTTCTTGGTTGAGTAAGGTTTTTCTTCATCAATTTCTTGTCTAGTAACTGAATTTTCTGCAATCATATGGTAATTTGCTTGATTTTGTTGGAAAAACCCTAGGAGGAGTAAGAGTGTTTACACCCTACATAGCTCACAATATTTCTTCACCTAGCTAAGAGCACTCAAGGTTAGTTTCAAGAAGTAGGAGTGTCTACACCCTTGAAGCAAAATTTTGGCTAGAGTTTTGATTTCTAGGGAGTAAGAAGGTTTACACCCTAAACCCTAGTTTAGCTTTGATAGGTGAGCTAATCAATTTAGAAGAAGGAGACGTTTCTGGTGGTATAAGGGTTTAGCCCTAATCCCTCTCCACTTTTTCTATTCTGTTTAACTCTCTCTTCAAGCAAGTGACTCCATAACCCATTAAAGGCATTAGTTTTCATTGATGTAGTAAAGTGATAAAGTTTCATAGCAACCTCTCTCTCTCTTAGTCTCTTACTTCATGATAAAAGCAAGTGATTGTAATTAAATGGTTGGTAAACTTTGAGTTTAACTTGCTGCTGTTATAAATTGTTAGCTACAGCCATTAGGGCTGCTACTTTTACTGCTACCTTTTACTTTTTTCACAATTTAACCGTGGAATTCATTGTTTAGCTATTGAATATAAAAGTACTCATCTGGGGCATCAATTTGAGCCGTTCATTTGTCGATTTCTGTGGTTAAATATTACTGCTGTTACAATTTACTTATTACTGATAACACTTGTGTAGCAGCCAATCTAACTGTCAAAATGAATGCTTAAAGGCTTGATCTTTATCTACTAGTTGGCAGCTTTCATTCCATATTATTTATTGCAACTTTTGACAGTGTTTTCACGCAGCTGTTACAATTTTATCATTGCTGTTATAAACTTACTTTCTGTTGTGTTTTTAGGACAGCAAGCATAGCTTGCTAAGTCCTTAGTGGTTAGTGGCTTATTTGGCAATATTTGGCTTTGGGTTTTATGTCCTAACGTGTCCTTTTACAGATACTCTTCAAGCCGTCATCATTTCTAGCCCAATCCTCTCTTTTCAAGAAGCCTTAGCCACCTTTTTCAAGTGACCGAAATAGGGGCCTCTTTCCACTTTCATGCTTGTTTCCCTTCATCCCCTTAAGGTCACCCAGGAAGCCTCCCTTGTGTTGGACTTGTCCATCACTAAAAAGAGGGGGATATCTATTGAGGTGACAGTGATAGGTGTCCCTAGTTGTGTAACACATTTGTTGTTTGGGTTGGGCTTTGCCCTAACTACAAATCGTGAAATAACAAGCACCAAGAGGAATAACCTACTAATGTGTGCAATGTAATATGTCCTCAATAAGTGTGTGACCAACATCATGATGGAGGGGCATCTTCCATAATCCATGGAGTCAATCATCTCAAGAAACCAAACCAATGCCATGCATACTCCAATACACTAGGGTGCTCCTCCAACAAGGCAAGACATGTCATGACCAATGCGCCAATATAGTTGTTAGAAGGCTAATCATCTAAGAAAATGTGCAAATGGGAGAGCACTCCACTTGACAAGCCATGAAATATGATAAGACATCCACAAAGGAGAGCAGTAAAACTCCTCAAACCAAAATGCTCCATCAACAATCACATGAATGGACCATCTCCAAAGTAGTGTGCTCTAGAGGGAAACAACCATAGATGAACAAGTGGATCATCTCACTAGGACATCTCAACACCCACATAGTGGTCAACAGATAAACTATCATAAGGGAAGTGTCTAGGAGAATATGCACAAGTAAAATGCCCCTCATCAACCCAAGAGCAAGAGCTCCATCATATCAACCTAAATGTATCTAACATGTGTGATGAGCAAAGTTACCAGAACCGGACCAGTCATTGAACCGGTCGACCCCAAAAACCGAAACCGAACCGGAACCGAGAAAAAACCGGAAAAAAAACGGTCACTAAAAACACATAAAATATTCAAATTTTGAAAAACAAATACATATTCAAGTATATCCATGTGAATCCAAACCATTATACACAAATTTGCAAAGTTTTAGAAAAAAACCCTAAATTTTTTTAAAAATGTGAATCGCAACCCTAAATTTTAAAAAAAATATAAATTCTCCCTACCTTTTCCAGCCACAGGTCATCTTCACGGAACCGGCTGGTTCAGGCAAAAAAAACGGTTCCATACGGAACCGGTCAAGGGCGGTTTGGACCGGTGGAGGCTCAGAACCGGTTGGACCGGCCGGTTTTACCGGTTCCAGTTCGGTTCTTGTAACACTGGTGATGAGGATGCCAATTGAATGATAATCAACGATGTGTGTGCATCCAAATGGCAAGAATATATGGCTCAAAAAGCCATCATACTCCAATGCAACCTTCTTGGGCAGGGTCTTCAATTTCGATCAAAATGCTTCATGCTATATGAAGGGTAACAAGGATCGTATTCCCCCAGATGATGAACTGACATTTCATGAGGATTTGACAAGTACTATGATTATGATGGTTGGGTATTCGTAAACCCTTCCACTTTCGTATTGAGTTGAGTCATCACAAATCCACTCCCTCTTGTAACAACTAGAGTTGTCCCTCTATTGGGTTGGGTATGCTACTTTATCATCTTTCTCCATCACCCCATGCTCAGGTTAAGGAGGGGCGTTGAAATGATGGTAATATTCACTTGTGGTTACTTGACATTATGGCTAAGCACCCTATTATTATATTACTAGGTTATGGTTTAATAGATGACCTAGTCAACATTATTTCGTATTATTCTAGGTGGCTAAGGCCGACCGAGGCATTTATGTGGGTCCATAACCCCCTCATGGCAGAAGGTGCCCCAACATCTTAAGTTGTGTATAATACACGACTTATGAGTTTCTGCAATATCATCTTGGATTCATTGGTGATTGATTCTTTTTCCTAAGGGCACCATGTCTCTTGTTCATGGGTTCACTTCTCTATATGTGATATTTGTGTTCAAGGTTTAGGCTAGATCGGGGTTTCTGAAGTGTTCAAAACAAATCCATGATCTCTTTATCATTTCAACAATTCCTAACCAAAGTGTTCATCCAAAGAGCTCTTGTGTGAAGAGTCTTTACATGTCATTTATCACAACAACTCATGAAGGAGGATAGATAACCTCTAGAGTCTCTATAAAGGAAGTGTTACCTGCCCTTGATCTGTTTGTTATGAACATAAATACACAAAATAAATAATAATAATAATAATAATAATAATTAATTTAAATAAATCAAGAGGCACATACCTCTTCATCAAGAGGCATGTACCTCCTCAACTCGTGACCAGTCAATGCTATTAGCTATATAGTAAACTGTCACGAGGGTAATTGTAGCATTCATTTATTATTCATTTTATCAATCATTAACAAATTCAAAATATTTTGTCTACGAATAAATAACAGCCCTGCTTGTTACAGTGGTATCAGAGCAAGTTAAAAGTGTAACTATCCATACAGTCATAGTGCACAGCGATTCATATCAGCACAGCCACCACACAAGCGTCCGTACAAACCATCCCTTGCATCCGTACAATCTATTGCCCTCACGACTGTCAAAAAACACAAGGCGTAAGTTGTCACACATCCAGTGTGCAGACCGCACTCACCACCGTACAAAACCTACTACAAAGTTCGTCCTACGATTTTTGGTCCATGTCTATCATTGTCCTTGCCCCTTCCGCACTCCAACTCATCCGCCTTAATTCACCCTCATGGCTTTTCCAAAAAAACGTGACACTTTATCTCATTAAAACTTGATTTTCAACTTTCAAGTATTTTATTAAATTGTAATTAAAGTTACTTTACCTTATAAAGTAACTTTATACTATAAATTCACTTTATATAAAGTCACCTTATTATTATTATTTTTTTCTGAGGAATTATATTTAATAAAATAAAAATATGGAAGGAAGTACGAATAAGAACGAAGAGACACAGGAAGACATTAACCATAAAAGCGAAGTCAACAACATTAAATATCATCTCAGTAAGGTCGAGAAGAGTCATGAGGAATTAGGCGAAGTACAAAAAACATTATTGGAAAAAATCAATAAATTATTACAAAAAGAAGAAAAGTTGACACATTAATAAACACGTCGAAGGCAAGATGGAATAATTATTTAAGAATGAGGGGTGACAATAAGGACGAGAGTACAAGGATGCTTAATGAACAGATCGCAAGAATTGATCATTTAACTAAACGAGTGGACGCATTATGCGCAGATCCTTTGTCCTATCAAAAACTCCCACAGAGTCCAAAATCGCAAAATTTAGATGATCAAGGACACCAAGAAATACTAGAGATAAATTTTTCAAGAAATACGCACAAATTTCAAGATAGAGATTACCAGAAGTTTAAAAAGGAGTTACCAAAATATGGCGGCAAGGACCATAGAGGAGTTGTCGTTTGGGTCGATGAAATGGAGGGTATCTTTGAATCAAATCCCCCGCTAGGTGAAAGAGAAAAAGTAATGACAGCCTCCAACAACTTGGAAGGAGAAGCTTACGATTGGTTTCTATGGTGGTCCAGGAAATGTGATGCTCGCTCATTCCATTGGCACAGCTTCACAACTACCTTATTAAAAAGATTCCATGACGAAGAGGACGATGACTTGTATAACAAGTTTGTACATCTTAAACAGAAAGGAAACGTGAATGACTACACACACGAATGGGAGGTGTTGGCAACAAGACAAAGCGGATTCACAGATGAACAATTGCTAAAAATGTATATCTGTAGGTTTAAAGATTACATCAGTAGCGAACTTAAACTATGGAATCCAAAATATGTTGAAGATGCTCGACATGCGGCAAAATTAATTGAACAGAAGAACAAGTTCAATAAGTCATCATTCACACACCCAGAAAGGTCAAATATATATTTAAATGAAAAATAAAAATACCCTGCAGACAAATCGAACAAGTATGTACCACCCCCCTATGGGAAGATGACCCAAATAAAAAATGGATAAATAAATGTAGATATTGTGGAGACAAATGGTCACCAGGGCATAAATGCAACAGTAAAAAACTATATACTTCTGAAGCAGAGAAAGAATCAGACACCTCTGACAGTTACTCAGATAACAAAAGTAAAGAGGAAGGTGATGCCCCTAATACAAAACCGAAAGAGGCCATGTCCAAGATATCTTTGGCAGCAATAACAAGAATAGCACAACCGCAAACATTCAAACACACAAAGGTCACTATGAGTTCAAGGTGATGCCATTCGGGTTAACGAATGCCCTAGCTACCTGCCAAGCAACTATGAATCAACTCTTTCGGCCCTACTTAAGAAGGTTCGTACTAGTCTTTTTTGGATGATATTCTTATTTACAGTAAGACATGGAAGGAACATATGAAGCATTTGGAGCAGGTACTTTCTCTCTTAGAAAAAAAACAGTTTTATGCAAAAATATCAGAGTGCTCGTTTGGTAAAGAGGAAGTAGAATACCTTGGTCATATCATATCCCAAGAAGTCGTCAAGGTGGACCCCAATAAAATCAAAGCAATCACGGAATGGACAAAACCAAAAAACGTATCAAAACTAAGGGGATTCCTCGGATTAACAGGTTATTATCGAAGATTTATCAAGAAGTACGCTCATTTGACAGCACCACTGTCAAACCTATTAAAGAAAAATTCCTTCAAATGGTATAACAACGTAGAAGAACGTTTTGAAACATTAAAAAGGGTTATGTCATCCGCACATGTGTTGGCAACACCAAATTTTACAAAACCCTTTGTAGTAGAGTATGATGCATCGGGAATTGGAATAGGAGCAGTGTTAATGCAAGATGGCCATCCAATAGCTTTTGAAAGTCGAAAGCTCAACAAAAGGGAAGGTTTAAAGTATACCTATAATTAGGAAATGCTATCCATTATGCATGTGTTAGCTAAGTGGCGACAGTTTCTCTTAGGAAGCAAATTCTCGATGTGTACTGATCACAATAGTCTTCAATACCTACTAAAGAAAAAATCATTGTCCACTGAACAACAAAAGTGGATGGAAAAACTTTCCACCTTTGATATGGAAATAATACACAAAAAAGGGAAGGACAATATAGTTGTTGATGTACTATCACAAAAAGATGAGGAAGTAAGAGCATATGCAACAACAGTAGTGATTCTTGATTGGTTAGATGAGATCCGAGTTCAGTATGCCAAAGATCCTGAATCTAATTCAATAATCAACAATTTGGACCAAAACCCCAAATTTGAATGGAAAAATGACATTTTATGATTATAAGGATAGAATCTATCTAATTCCATCTTCAAAATTTAAAACGAAAGTCTTAAAGGACTCACACAACTCCCCAGTAGCAGGACATGTAGGTTTTTTCAAAACCTACTATAATGCACAACAGTCATTATATTGGAAGGGAATGATTAAGGATATTCAAAAATTTGTTGTCGAATGTGAAATATGTCAAAGAAATCAAAATGAAAATGTTATGACCCTAGGGCTACTTCATCCTCTACATATTCCTGACCAAAAATGAGAAGAGATCTCGATGGATTTCATTGAAGGGCTACCCATGTCTGACGGGAAGGATTTGTTGTGGTTGACAGATTAACCAAATATGCACATTTCATGGCAGTAAGGAAAACCGACTCAACAAAACAAATTGTCAATGTCTTTTGCAAAAACATTTATAAATTGCATGGATTTCCGAAGGTTATTGTCAGCGATAGGGATGCAAAATTTAAGGGAAATTTCTGGAGAGATTTTTGCAAACAAACAGGAATATCCCTTAATATGAGCTCAGCCTGCCATCCACAAACAGATGCTCAGGCAAAAATGTTAAAATTAATACAGCTCCAAGAGCCATTCTCCGAGAGGATGGCAAAGACCCTAGTTGAGATCTAGGGCCCCCAGTACACTCCTGGGGTTCTTGGTCTGGGACCAAGTAGTTAGAGCCATGGCAAAAGACCCTTGTTGGGGCCCCCAGTGTATTGTTGGGGTTCTTGGTCAAGGACCAAGCAGATTTGATGGTATAAGTCCTTAGATGTGCTCTAGGGCCCCTGGATGTGTTCCAGGGAATCCTTGCCCGGTGCTTGGATTGATCCTTCATTATGTACCTTGGTGGATAAGACCCTAGTTGTGATCTAGGGCCCCCAAATGTGTTCTGGGGTATCCTGGTCTGGGACCAAAAATTTTCTTGGTTAAGTACCAAGCCGAGATAATGTGTGACCCTCTTCTCTCCCGGGATGGTCCATGAGACCTAGGAGCAATTAAGAAGAAGGGCATGATCACATTATTAACCTTCCTCGTATGCTAGGACGATAAAAGATTATAAGTTATATCATGAGACTCATGTGGACATTCTGCCATTAAAGAAGAACTTTCCCTTTGACTTTGTCTTAATGTTTTGAAACCCTTGGCTTGAGTTACACCCCCTCCTTATTTTGGGTGTTGGTTAAATTCTTTGCTTCTTCCTAAAGAAAGCTAGCCGCCTTGTTTTTGAAACCCCTCTCCTTGACTTTACAACATACTTCCCTTTCCCTAGAAAGATTTCACCACGCTTTTTCCATACTTCTAGTCCCAAATAATACTGCATGAGACCAAGATCCTTCATATCGAATTCAGAGGCTAGCTCCTTCTTACATTGAATAATGAAAGACTCTGCACCTGTCATAAATAAATCATCAACATATAGTAGCAGGATCACAGGTGCATCATTCACAACCTTGTAATAAAGGTTTGGATCAACAATAGCTCTTGGAAAATCCAAGTCTCGTCAGGTAACTGTCAATTCGTGCATACCAAGCTCTTGGAGCTTGCTTGAGTCCATACAAGGCCTTCTTTAATCTACATACATGGGTTTCTCTCGGGGGTACCTCAAAACCTTGAGGTTTCTCTATGTATACTTCTTCCTCAATTACTCCATCGAGAAAAGCGGTCTTTACATCCATTTGATGTAAACTCCAACCCATGGATGTTGCAAGAGATATGATGGCTCTAATAGAGGTATATCTGGCAACTGGAGCAAACATCTCATCATAATCTTCTCCCTCCTACTGGGAGAACCCTCTAGCCACGAATCTTGCCTTGTATTTATCGATGCTCCCATCTACTGCATGCTTTATCTTATAAACCCATTTTGAAGTGACTACAGAATTTCCTTCAAGTCTAGGCACAATTTCCCATGCATCATTTTTCATGATGGATTGACATTCTTCCATCATAACTTCCTTCCATTCTTTCTTCTTGACTGCTTCTTCAAGGTGGACGGTTTATATCCAACGAATATGCCCTTCTTTCCTGAAGGTTCCAACTTCTTTCTTTCTGCCACACCATTCTGTTGAGGATTATGTGAGACAATTAGCTCCTTCCTAATCCCAACTGCTTTACAAAAAGCCAACAAGCTCCTTGAAGGTGTACTCTCTTTCATTATCGAACCTCAAGATCTTTATCTTCCGCTTTGATATTGGTCCACACACATCTAAATGAACGATATCCAAAAACTCCTTTTGCTTTACACGCTTCCTTTAGAATTGGTACTTGGTGAGATCACCTGCCTCACCACTTGATGTTTGCAACTGTCATTGTAGCTCCTTCTCAAAGCTATTGCATGTGACCTGCCCGAAACAAGAACAACAAGAGCAAAAATATTTCCAATAACATTTTTATAATAACATATCTATGGTAACAAGGATGGTAGTCATCATAGAATTATCAAGGTGACCTTCTCGAGAACAAGAAATGCCTCCTAGAGGAGATGTTAGTTCATTTTGCAAACAAGTGCAATACATATATACTTACATGCAACCAAGTATACCTAGTAGTTATAGAACCTTTCAAAGATTGTTGTTACAACTATATCAAACTTGATATGTGCAAATTGAAACTTAACAACTTGATCAAATCAAACCTGGAACCTGGAGCCTCAACTGCTTGTTCCTCTGATTGTACTGAATCCAAGATCACTGCTTGGACAAGGTCTCTTGTACATTCCCTGCAAAACACACTCATGCTTTGTTGGATGATATAACATGAAAGGCATATACAAGTGCATACCTTTGAAATTTGCAGCATCGTTCAGCTTGTCTTCTAATCTGAAACTTAGACACCATCTTGACAAGAAGAGGTTAGAAACTGAATCAAAAAGGTTCAATGATTAGAACAAGCTAGAAACCTGAAATTTCAATTTGTACCAAAAGTCAACCTTTGACTTTGACCAACCAACCTTTGACTTTGACCAAAAACTCAAACCTGATGTTTTTGTTGGTTGAGGCCACCAGAGGGTGCACTAGGATAGGGCGCACTAGAGTATCCAGAAATTAAGTCCAGCGCTTCACTTAAGGTGCCCAAAGAATTAGATTAGGGTTTGCTACAACTTCAAAATCAAAAACCCTAGTTGCAGTTGTAACTGGTGATATAATGAGCTTGAAAAGGAACTCTCGCTCTACCTTCTAGCAGTTAGACTGTTCTGAAGGTAGTGTGGTCCCATAACCTATTAAAATATTTGATGTGCTCATTTAACCATAGACAATATCACAATATTGTCACCCAACCATAGGCACGCAGCCACCACTGAGCACCATAACCTCTGCTAGATAGAATGATTCTAGAAGCAACACTAGAAGCAACAAATAACCAAGAGAGTGCCTCTTTCGCCAAAGATGACGCACCAAACAGAATGTCCCAAAACCACAGAACAAGAGCAATACTCAACTGCAACAGTTGCAGTTGCAGTTGCAGTTACTAAGAATACCACGAAGAATATCATAATACCACCAAGAGTGTCACCAAGAATACCACCAAGAGATACTAAAGGGTAGGGCGCATATCTTAGGCTAGATAGCGCTAGAGAGAGAGACCAAGAATCAACCCAGAAGATCCACCTTCCATTCTTGCAACTGCAGCTACAAACTTGAGCTATCCTTGAGAGTGAGTGAGGTGAGTGTGTCCAAATGAGCTCTAGCGCCCTCTATTTATAGTGCTCCTTGTCACTTGTCTAGGCCAACTTCTCCTTTTGGAGGGTAACACTTTAATATTAATTCTTTTACTGAGCCGACTTGTCTTCTAGGGTTTTTAAACATCTGTTTAGGGTTTCTCTAGCTTCTGGAATATTCTATTGTAGCCAAAGGTTACACGTGGAGGTTAAAACCTCCCGCAGCTACCATAATATCAACACAAGGGACCGCCAATCACAAACCTTTCCCAAAGGTTGGCCACCCACGAGGAAATCTATGACACTCACCAAGGTGAAATAAGGTCAAAGGCATAATGCCCAAGCAGGCACTCTATAATCAAAAGTAGCTCAAATACATGTTCAAATGCCTCAAATATTAGAGTGATTACCTGCCACAATACATGACTTGTACCACATGGAGCAAGACCCTTCTGCCTTCCAGAAGCTAGCTAGTGTGGTGGATGTGCTGACAATGGATCAAAAGTGGTGACGAAGTGGACCCCTGTATGTGCAAGTAGATATTGCTAGTCATGTAGTCTCTCGGCACTCCATATCTGCAACCTAAGGGCCTCGAGACATGATCTCCTTAGTTATCCCACAAAATAGGGATAATAGGAGGCACATGATCAGTGGAGATACCCGTTGTTTTCAGAAACGAAGATATGCAAGTACAACAATGTTTGCAATAGTCAGTTTTCATGTCTCCAAGCTAGGCAAGGCAACATGATAAGATATTTGAATTGTATGTTTTATGATGTTCAGGTCTAAAGGTGGTCAAAGCAGCATAAACTGCATAATGGCTACTATCCATAGCTCCAAAGGTGGTAACACTGAGATGAATGACAGTGTCTGTATTTCCAAGTGTAACATCAATAAATATAAGATCCTCAAATTTCTTGTTGAATAACATTAACTGCAAAAGTTTTGCCTACAATGGTAAATAGTTGATAGCAATGGCTCATTTGAAGATTCATTTTAACTACCTGCCCATAGGCCCAACAAACATAATTCAAGGTATCTTTAAAACATGGACATATAGAGCATAATTTATAAGCTAGTTAGTTAAATGCCAGGCAATATCAATATATGGGCTGACTACTAAAGTAGTTTGGAGGAAACATCTTTCCAAGGCAGGTTCACCGCTAATACTGACAACAGTATTCAACATCAAGTATTGTTCTCTAACGACTAAGAAATTACAAAATTTGCTTCAAAAATGTGAGAAACCATATTCTAGTTTCCAGGATTCGAGTAGCATTCCTTATTTAGGATAGACATAAATTCCCTTAATGTAATATTTATGAAACTTTACTATTAATAGATTCATTTTCAATTAAACAAGAGTGAGCTGAAGAAATATAATCAGAAGTTACGGCAGTCACATTCCCATTCAGACATTTCCAATGGGAAACATTGCAAATCAAACATGAATACCAGTGTTCCGACATGAGCATTTACAATAGTTACATGCTATGAGTATGGAAAACATGAGCGCCAAAAAAGTTCAAAAGGATTATGCCAACAACACTTAATATATGGAGAAATGCAAGAAAGTAAGCCTATAAATATGATAAACATATTTCTTGAGATTCACTGAAGGGAGATTGACGAAGAGTTCTTCATAATAATAACTTTCAATTTGAAATAAAACAGTACTTAAGAACATTTCCAAAATGCCTAGTTTTCCCCAGCAAAATTACCTTCTAGAGTACCAAAAGTTGAAATTTCATCGAATGAAATTGCTAGGCAGAATTTGCTGTTTTCTCCACCAAAGTTGCACTTGCAAATGAATCAGTAAGACTTTGTTGTGTTACTTAGCGAAGATAAATTTGGTGGATGTATAAATTCCCACAGATAAAATGGTGTTACCTTTGAGCACTCAAGGAATCAGAAATACTTCAATTTAAAACTTGTGAAGTGCATCAAAGGCTGTGATTCATGAATCAAGGCAGAATTTCTGTCATGTTCCTGTCGGAAAGTGTGACACAGCCCAAAAGACCGATATTTAATTGGTACGGCCCATGTTCAGATGTGACCTGCTGTATTTTCTAGTCCCATGGACCTACTCTTTTGGTTATTTGTGGACATTAATAAAATTATGTTACCTTATCTTTATCTTGGTAACAGTCATATTTTACCAATCAGACATGTTCAAAATCTGAAAAGATAATTTTTATGCTTCTGTTTTCTGAAGAGAGATTCGACAAATGGTGTCCGAGGAAACTGATACATAATAACTACTATGATTTAATTGTTATAAAAAGAAAAAGAAAATACATAAAAATTATCTGGTATTTTACCTTGAGCAAGATCCCAGATTGTAAATGATGAATCTTCACGTGATGCTGACGCCAACAATGTGATTCTTACTAAGGAAAAAACAATACTTCCACCTTTTTTACCATTTCTAAATCAGGAAACGAGCCAACGATATGACAATATACTTCAAGTTCAATCACATTAATGATTAGAAAGGATTTTAAAAAATTATCAAAAGAAGCTTTCAAAACCTCATGAACATACAAAGAAAGGAAAAGACTAGCAGGTCAATCAGGAAAACTGTTTGCAAGTAGCAGATAAACCACAAGAAGCTATGATGGGTACATTATTTAAATAATTGGACTGATATTCACGAAAATAAAGATGGTTTAAAGGATATCTCCCTGTAGGACTCCAAGATAGTGCCGTCACTGCTTTGCCACCAGGAATTTGGAGAAAGTCAACTAATGTCCATCGCACACTACTTCCCCGAGTAGAAGTGCCCAGGAAAGAAGAAACCCCTGACCTCACAGGTGCTACACTCCCAGGGTATGATGCAGTCCAAATGCATATCCCGCCCCTATCAGAACATAATCTGAGATTTATAAGATATCACAACATTGGAAAACTTTCAACTTAAAGAAACATAAAGCTGAACTTACCATTGATATTCGAACATTAAGTCACAAGAAAACAAGAATGTGACCATTATCATTTTACTAGTTTAAGTTGGTCTGGTCCATACCTGCAAGCAACAGACAGTGTCGTGCCACCATTTGGCCGCCATTCAACAGCCTCAATGCCCCTTTGAGATTCACTCATTAATAAAGACGACTCGCGCCACTCTAGTCAAAAAAGATAAAACATGGATCAAATTCTTAACATTAGAAAATAATGATCCACAGCATGACAATATGTTATATGTCAAAAAGGCACAGATTTTCTTCTGAAGATGACAAAAGGAGAACAAATGAATAAAAAGTTCACGTGATTAGCTCAACTGGAAGCAAAAGAAAATTCAGATAGATTTATGTGCTTACCTGGATCTTGAAAATCATGCACAGTAACTTGATTTGATCCTGATATAAATGCTAGAATATGCTTATGCCTGTGCCAACTGACTCCTTGAAGAAGCTCAACTTTCTTTAGTACCTTTATCTGCAGAAAGTGACACAAAATATTAAATGAAGTGTATATGAGAGCAAACCACTGCCATTTAGTTGACCACACAGTGAGGCTAAGTGCTTCTGCTCTAATGAACCTTATGTGGAACTCTAATAATTTTGCAGTCAAACACTTTTCGATATCTTATGGACCACGGTTGTTCTTTCAGGGTTAGGAGTTGAATAATCTAAACTAATGGCTCTAATGATTAATCCATATAAAAAGAATCCCACCCAAGGCTGTGTCATTAGAGCATATAAGGTAGTGAAACCAAAGTGAGTTCATTTTCCCTGGAAACAGATCTTTTGTACAATCAGTAAAACCCCAAGACATTGACAGGAAGCACACATACCTGGCAAAAAGGAAGCAGAGACTCCCTTCACAAGTTTCATTTGAAAAAGATAAAGCCCTTCAAGTGATCTTGGTTAAAGATCGAATTTTCTCACACTTTCGATCATGGCACAAAAGTTATTATTCTAATATAATTTTCCTGATTCCTAAATGGAAGTGAGACAGAAGCTTTCAGATATAATGCCCTAAAAATAACCTATAGAAAACATTCTCTATAGTTTAAGTCAAGACCAAATTGACGATTTATACCATCAAATGGTAAATGATAAACCATACAGCAAAACACCATTCTAACAAACATCCATCAACAGTTCAGCATGTTAGTGTTTCTCAATGGATCGTCCAGACTAAGTTTGGGGCCC
>ML829956.1:45765-57597 GCA_009831015.1 Picea engelmannii | reverse complement strand
GCGATGCGACACACATCGCGAACTTATTTTTCAAAGAGATTGTCCGATTACATGGATTGCCGAGAAGCATAGTCTCGGATCGAGATACGAAGTTCATCGGGCATTTTTGGAGGACGCTATGGAAGAAGCTGGGAACTGATCTTGCATTCAGTTCTGCTTACCATCCGCAGACAGATGGGCAGACGGAAGTGGTCAATAGAAGCCTGGGAGATCTGTTGAGAAGCCTTGTGATAGAGCACCACAGCAGTTGGGATCAGATCTTACCACAGGCAGAATTCACGTACAACGATTCAGTGAATCGGAGTACAGGTAAGAGCCCATTTCAGATTTTATATGGGACACAGCCGAGAGGAGTTTCTGAGCTTAGAGAGTCAGAACAGGCTGAAACCAGCAGCGCAAGCGCTGAAGAGTTCGCTAAGGCGATGAAGGAACTCCACGCAGAGGTGAAGCAACGATTGCAGAAGTCGAATCAGGAATATAAGCGCAGGGCCGATCAGAGGAAGAGGCATATTCAGTTTGAAGTTGGGGACATGGTTCTAGCACACTTTAGAAAGGAAAGGTTCCCAAGGGGAACATACAACAAGCTCAAGATGAAGAATATTGGAGTTCGGCGAAAACGCATATGAGCTCGAGTTGCCAGAAGGCATTGAGATATCTCCGATTTTCAATATTTCGGATTTATACCCTTACAGAGCTGAAGATCCCGAAGCGAAAGCTGGAGCCGGGGAACCAGTGATCCAATGGCAGAAACAGTTACCAGTTGCACAGAAGCCTAAAATGGAGAGCATACTGGACAAAAGGGTTGGAAGAAAAACAAGGAGGAAGCAGTATTTTGAGTACCTGGTGAAGTGGAAGAACCACCCAGTGGAGGATGCCAGCTGGGAGACAGAGGCAATTATACAGCAACATGGGCATACTGTATGAGAAATCATGAGCAGGATCCCATGAAATCTTTCGAGCCGAGGAGTATGATGCAGGAGCATCGCTCACTCAACCGAGCGAGCCAGCACGTGGAGGCAGAGGAACAGCTGGAAAGTGCCAGCATTCAAATTTTGAACCATTGTGATATATGGCTGCGCCAAACATTAATGCGTTGATGTGATGAAGCGCACTTTGTACATGTAACGGACCTTGAGCGGATAAGCTCTCGTTCTTAGGTAGCTGAGGCATTTACTTAGATTTAATGCAAGTAGATAGAATAATTAACTGTAGATTAGATAGTTTTGGCTCTCGAGAGGGAAAACAGAGTATAGACACCCTCACTTGGGATTGTAACATAACATTCATTCATACAGGAGCAAGAGAGAGCAGAGCAGAGAGCTGTAAAGAACACCCATGTATAGATTGAATTAATAGAAGAAAGAGTTTAATTCACTTCCATGGCTGTGTTTGAATTGTTTGTGTTGCTAATGTTATTCTGTTGTATATTTGCTTCTCTTTACGTTTATCTTTTATATGCTGCATATGTGATTGCATATCAGGTTCGAAACCTGAGGGAGTAAGTGAATGAGTTTAAATTGTTTCTTTGTTTGAGCCAAGAGATTCCTGCATAGAGTGCAGTTGAATTCCTCTGCATAGAGTGCGTTGAGGAGGCTCGATAGTTGAACCTTTACCCTCTTCGACCAGGTTGAATTTGGTTGTTCGAGTCGTGCAGGTGAAGTGCAGGTTGAACGCGAACTCTCAGTAGCAAGTCTGAGAAGGGTAGAGCCGGGTTGTTGTGACTGTGGGTGCACATAATTTGGAAAACTTAAACCCTTAGAAAAATGTTGAAGTCCAAGCGAGCAGAGTGCTCGAGAAGACTCCTGAAGAAGTCAGAGAGAAAGAGGGTTAAGCTCAGGAAGGATAGCGGTTTTGTTTCTCGGTGGGAGCAGGCTTGGGAAAATCCACACAGAGCGAAGTTGGTGAAGCGGGGGACTCTAAGAAGGAAGAGAATCGACGATTTGAAGCTGTCGAACAGGTCTCCGAAGTCCCGTGGACCATTGGATCGCGGCGGAGCTGCAAAGGAGTTAACTCGCAAGCGCAAACGGAGGAGTCCGGTTGAAATCGGGCATCGGCATATCGGGTGTTGAGTGCAAAGTTGCATGCACGTCGAATTCGCGAGTCGCGATTCCCCGACTTGATTTGAGTCGTTGATTTGAGTGGGGACAGGTGGCACAAATCCAGCGTATCGGGGATTCGGCATTCGGGGTTCTAGCGACAAAGAACTTTTGTTGCGGATTCGCGATCCGCGAAATCCCGAGGTTGGCGTGGCAGCGTGGGGCCCGGAGACTTAGTGGAGGACAGGTGGCCTCACATCGGGGATCGGCACCTCAGTACTCGGAGTTTCGAGTTTCAATGGTTCGGCATCGCGAGTAGCAATACCCCGAGGTTGACCGTTGACCATCGGGGATCGGGGGTTTCGGGGGTTGATTGCACGAAGGCAGTGCCGCAAGCCTCGCGATATCGCGAGACCCAATCTCCCGATATGCGAAGAAGAGACTGCCTAGAAGAATGTGGGTCAAGAACTCCCGAAGGAGTTGGAAGGGCATAGACTCTTCGGGCCTGTGGTTGAAGGAGGTCCTGGTGAGAGCGACCGTGCTGACGAGGGCAGGTTGCGTCAGGTGGTATCAGAGCCAAGATTTCTTTGTTTCTGTAGCAGAGAGGAAGAGAAGACATAATGTCACCGAGAAGAGGTAGGCAATCACCAGATCCAGAGGGGGAGAGGGAAGTGTCCAGGGAAAGAAGTAGTCGTGGACAGAATATAGAAATGGAGAGAGAAATACGAAATCTTCGTGCTAGAATAGAAGATATGGAATCAGCGTAGAGGCGCACAGCAGATACAGGAGATCTAAGTGACTCTGAAGGTGAAGCTGATGTTGTGCCGCAAGGTGGAGTTGCAGCAGAAGATGCAGCCAATGAGCGATTAATCAAGGCCATCGCCAGGGTGAGTGCAAAGGTGAAGATGGACATTCCAACTTACGAGGGAAGCCTGGCTGCAGAAGAATTGCTGGATTGGATCCGAGCACTCGACACCTACTTCGACTACGAAGACATTGAAGAGGACAAGAAGGTGAGACATGTTGTCACCAAGCTTAAGGGACATGCAACCCTATGGTGGGACGAGCTGCAGGCAGAGAGACGTTCCAAGGGAAAAAAAAAGATCAAAAGCTGGGATCGGATGATCGCCAAGATGAAGGCGAAGTTCATTTCGAGGGACTACCAGATCACTCTGTTCAGGCGCATGCAGAACCTGAGACAGAAGTTGATGACGGTGATAGAGTACACCGAGGAGTTCTACAGGCTCAACATTCGAGCTAGTCATCGGGAGAGTGATAACGAGAAGGTGGCGAGATACCTGAATGTTCTCAGGTATGAAATTCAGGATGAATTGAGCATGGTCACCATCCGAACAGTTGAGGAAGCGTACCAAATGGCTCTGAAAGCCGAAGTGAAGCTGAGCCGCAAGCAGGGACAGCGAGGGTGAGGCAGAAGCCAACCAAGAGGAAAGGCAGTTTCCCAAGAAAGGACTCAAAAACCCAAGGAGGATTGGAAAAAACCTCAAGGGAAAGCTGAGAGAGGTGGAACATCACAGCAGAGGTAGCAGAATATTGAGCCGAGGAGACAGCAAACAGGTCAGCAAGGAGATTACGCTGATGCAAATACTTTTCCTCGCACCCGAGGTAGAGGAAGAGGCAGAGGAGGAATTATCACATGTTTCACGTGTGGTAAGGACGGCCATAAAGCAGTGGATTGTCCAGAGAGGAAGATGGACGGAGGAAATGCTCACGTCGCTGAGGCGCAGAGGCGTGACGTTGAAGATGAAGACGCTGGAAGTGGGAAGTCACTAACAGTGCATAAGGTTCTCTTGAAACCTGAGAAAGAGGTGGACACAGCTCAGAGATGCAGGCTGTTCTGGACGACTTGCAAGACCCAGGGCTGGAAATGCAAGGTCATAGTGGACAGTGGGAGCACAGACAATCTCGTTTCGACCAAGATGGTGGAGAAATTGGAACTGAAAACGCACAGACACCCAAGTCCATATAAAGTGTCATGGCTGCAAAAAGGACACCAGGTACGTGTTACAAAACAATGCTTGGTTAATTTTAAAATGGGTGATTATCGGGATGAGATTTTGTGTGATGTCATTCCCATGGATGTCTGTCATGTATTATTGGGGAGACCATGGCAGTTTGATAGACATGTTGTTCATGATGGGAGGATGAACACCTATACCTTGGAGAAGGATGGGAAATCACACACGTTGCTGACGATGAAAGACAAGGAAGTAAAACCAAAAACTAGCAGCACGATACTTCTCATGAGTTGGAAGGAACTTCTCACAGAGCTAGAGAAGGATGAGGATCCACAGTTCTTTGTTGTCAGGAAGCCGAGAATTGTCCTGACAAGCACAAGGGTGGACGACTTGCCAGAAGAGATTCAGCAACTGCTGGGAGAGTTTGATGACATCATCGTGGAAGAACTACCTCGTTCGTTGCCACCGATGAGGAGTGTGAGTCACCACATTGACCTCATACCCGGGGAAATTTTACCAAATAAGGTTGACCGTTGACCATCGGGGATCGGGGGTTTTGGGGGTTGATTGCACGAAGGCAGTGCCGCAAGCCTCGCGATATCGTGAGACCCGATCTCCCAATACGCGAAGAAGAGACTGCCTAAAAGACTGTGGGTCAAGAACTCCCGAAGGAGTTGGAAGGGCATAGACTCTTCGGGCCCGTGGTTGAAGGAGGTCCTGGTGAGAGCGACCGTGCTGACAAGGGCAGGTTGCGTCATTGAGGTACTACCGCTAGGGTTACTAGCAGGAGCATTTTCCAAAAGCACTACAGCTAGGGTTACTATCAATAGCAATTGCAAAAACCCTAAACCTCTTGTGGGTAACAAGGGTTAGCAGGTGGATAGGTTGCGCACCTTATCGGGGTTTCGCAACGAGAAATTCTGAAACTTTAACATCAGGATTCACGATACCGTGAACTCCAAAATGCTGATAAAGGGAAGCGGCGATTGAATAGTCAACTTGCACATGTGTCAGAGTATCCAGGACTCGACGGTCGGAGAATCGAGTTGCTTGACACCATGAGTGCCGAAATCATGATAAAGAAAGTTCTGAAATAGAAGGAAGGGTCAGCGTTGACTTGCATCGGGTTTTGGGGATTCGAAACTCCAGCGCTCAACCACTGACCTCGCGAAGTCATGAAGTCCAATTCCCTGATAAGTAAAAAGAGGGGATCGCGCGAAGAGTTCTGTGGGTGCAGATTTCCCGATAGGGAAATAGAAGAACGTTTGGAGTTCTTCAGGCTGTGAGAAGGAGAAGATCCTGTGAGCTGACATGGACCTTTCGACCTGCGGGTTGTGTAGGGAGGGCATTGGCATCAAGTGGTATCAGAGCTCAGAAAGGTTATTTGCTTTTTATAGCAGAGAAAGAGAATTCACCATGTCGCCGAGAAGAGATAGGCAATCACCTGATCCAGAAGATAGGGAAATGCCAAGGAGAAGAGGCAGGAAGGTAACAGATCCAGTCATAGAGAGACAAATGCATGATCTCCGAGCAAGACTCGAAGACATGGATATAGTGCAAAGATGCACAGCCAGTGCAGGGGATCTTAGTGATTCCAAAAGCGAGATTGAGGCTGAACGTGAAGAATAAGTTGCAGCTGAAGATGCATCAAACGAACATTTTATCAAAGCTATTGCAAAGATGGGTGCAAGAGAAAAGATGGACATTCCAGTTTACGAGGGAAACTTGGATGTAGAGAAGCTTCTAGACTGGATTAGAGCTCTAGACACATACTTCGACTATGAAGATGTCGAAGAGGACAAGAAAGTCAAGCATGTTTTCACACACTTGAAAGGACATGCAGCATTGTGGTGGGATGAACTACAAGCTAACCGACGATGCAAGGAAAAGCAGAAGATCAAGTGCTTGGATAGAATGATCGCGAAAATGAAGGTGAAATTCATCCCGAGAGATTATCAAATTACTTTATTCAGGAGAATGCAGAACCTGAGACAGAAGCGGATGACAGTGAAAGAATACACTAAGGAATTATATAAACTGAACATCAGTGCAGGTCATCGGGAGAGCGATGATGAGAAAGTTTCTAGATATATGAATGGCCTGACATATGATATCCAGGATGAAATGAGCATGGCAACCATCCGGACGGTGGAATATGCTTATCAGATGGCTCTGAAAGCAGAAGAGAAGTTGAGCCGAAAGTAGGGTCAGAGGGGCCAAGGCAGGAGTCAGCCCAGAGGCAAAGCAGTTGCCCAGGATAAACACCAGAATCCCAAGGAGAAATGGAAGAAACCTCAACCTCATACAGAGAGAGGGGGAAGTTCACAACGAGGGAAATATGTTGAACAGAAAGGGTAGCATAATGAACAGAGAGGAGATTATGCTGACAACAACACTTTTCCACGTACTACAGGTAGAGGAAGAGGAAGAGGTGGAGTAATCACATGCTTCACATGCAGAAAGAATGGGCACAAGTCTTATGAGTGTCCAAAGAAAAAGAAGGACATTGGAGAAGCTCACATCGCCGAAGCGCAGAGGTAGGATATTGAGGCAAAAGATGCTGAAGGCGGAAGATCACTCATGATGCGAAAAGTACTTTTGACACCCGAGAAAGAGGTGGAGAGTTCAGTCCAAAGGACCAGACTTTTCAGGACTGCTTACAAGACCAAGGACAGGGTATGCAAGGTCATTGTAGATAGTGGTAGCACGGATAATCTCGTATCTACAGAGATGGTAGAGAAGCTGGAGTTGGAGACGACTGATCATCCAAGCCCATATAGAGTTTCATGGCTACAAAAGGGACACCAGGCAACTATCACTAAACAATGCTTGGTTGAATTCAAGATAGGGGGATATCATGATAAGATTTTATGTGATGTCATTCCTATGGATGTTTGTCATCTATTGTTGGGTAGACCATGGAAATATGACAGAAATGTGATTCATGATGGGGGAATGAACAAATACACCCTAGAGAAGAATGGGAGGACACACATGTTGTTTCCGATAAAGGATAAGGAGGTGAAGCCAGAGGTAAGCAACACAGTACTTCTCATGAGTGGGAAGGAACTTCTGACAGAGGTTAAGAAGAAGGAGGATCCATAGTTCTTTGTGGTCAGAAAACCAAAGATTGTTCTGACTAGCACAAGAGTGGATGATTTTCCAGAAGAAATTCAGGAACTGTTGGAGGAGTTCGTTGACATCATAGTGGATGAATTACCTCGTTCGTTTCCACCGATCAGGAGTGTGAGTCATCATATTGATCTCATACCAGGAGCCAGTTTTCCAAACAAAGTCGCGTACAGATTGACACCGCAGGAGAATGAGGAGGTCAAGAGGCAAGTCCAGGAGTTGTTGGACAAAAGCTTAGTCAAGGAAAGCTTGAGTCTGTGTGTTGTTCCAATAGTACTCAGTCCAAAGAAAGACAGAGGTTGGAGGATGTGTACTGACTCAAGGGTGATAAACAAGATAACCATCAGGTACAGATTTCCATTGCCGAAGATGGATGATCTGATGGATTGCTTAAGTGGAGCAAATTACTTTTCAAAGATTGATTTGAAAATAGGTTATCAATAGATTCACATGTGGGAAGGTGACGAATGGAAGACAGCATTCAAAACCAACAAAGTTTTGTATGAATGGCTTGTTATGCCGTTTGGCTTAACAAATGCGCCAAGTACCTTCATGAGGTTGATGAACGAAGTCCTGAGGGAGTTCATCGGAAAGTTTGTCATTGTGTATTTAGATGACATACTGGTTTATAGTAAGACAGTGGCCGAGCATCTGAACCATTTGGCTACAGTGATGTAGAAACTACAGCGGGAGAAGTTGTTGATAAATATGAAGAAATCCTCATTCATGAAGACATAACTCATTTACTTGGGGTTTGTTATTTCGGCGAATGAGTTGAGGATGGATCCGAATAAGGTGGAGGTAATCAAGAATTGGCCATCACCGAAGAATATCTTTGAGGTGAGAAGTTTTAACGGATTGGCTAGTTTCTACCGAAAATTCATTAGGAATTTCAGTGGAATTAGCGCAGCGATGATGGATACAGTGAAGAAGCGGCATAAGTCTTTTCACTGGACAGAAGAGTCTAAGAAGAGTTTCAACCTGTTGAAGAGAAATATTACGGAACAACCAGTTTTGGTGTTGCCGGATTTCCAGAAAACATTTCAGGTGAAATGTGATGCAAGCGGATTTGCAATTGGGGTAGTCTTAAGTCAAGAAGACAGGTCGATAGCATATTTCAGTGAGAAGATGAATGAGGCGAAATTGAAGTACTCCACATATGATAAGGAGTTCTATGCTATCATACAGGCATTGAAGAAGTGGAGGCATTACTTGATCCCGAAAGAGTTTGTCTTGTACAGTGACAATCATGCACTGCAATTTGTGACTCAACAGGAGAAGTTGAATTAGAAACATGTCAAATGGGTTGAGTATATGCATAATTTCACTTTTGTGATTAAACATATTTCTGGTACTGCTAACAAAGTGGTTGATTCTTTGAGCAAGAAGTGTTTGTTGTTGCAGGAGTTCAGAGTCAAAAAGCTGGGTTTTGATGATCTCAGGAACATGTACGTAGATGATCACGATTTTGGAGAGGCATATGAAGCAGCTGAGAATCCAGTTCTCAGAGATAGAAGCCAGTGGGACGAGTACATGATCTAGGAAGGATTTTTTTTTAAGGGCAATCAACTGTGTATTCCGAAATGCTCCGTGAGGGAGAATCTGTTGAAGGAAAAACACATTGGAGGATTGGCAGGACATTTTGGTCATGACAAAACATTCACAAAGATGAATGAGTCATACTTTTGGCCGGGAATGCGAGCGGATGTCAAGAGATTTGTAGACAGATGCAGAATTTGCCAGCATTCGAAGGGAAGGAGGCATAATGTGGGTTTTTATCAACCATTTCCCATACCAAAAAGGCCGTGGGATGCGATTAGCATGGATTTTGTATTGGGGTTGCCAAGAACACAGAGAGGGTGTGATTCATTATTTGTGGTAGTGGATAGATTTTCTAAAATGGCACACTTCATTCCATGTCAGAAGACTAGTGACGCGACTCACATCGCGAACCTGTTTCTCAAAGAGGTCATTTGACTTCATGGGTTGCCGAGAAGCATAGTTTCAGATCGAGACACGAAATTCATAGGGAATTTTTAGAGGACCTTATGGAAGAAACTGGGAACTAACTTAGCATTTAGTTCATCTTATCATCCTCAGACAGATGGACAAACAGAAATGGTGAATAGAAGTCTAGGAGACTTGCTGAGAAGCTTGGCGATAGAGCACCACAACAGTTGGGACAATATATTACCACAGGTAGAATTTGCATACAACGACTTAGTGAATCAGAGCACAGGCCAGAGTCGATTCCAGGTTTTATATGGCATGCAGCCAAGAGGAATTTCTGAACTGATGGATTCAGAATAGACTGCAACTAGGAGCGCTAGTGAAAAAGAATTCGCAGAGGTGATGAAAGAACTTCATAGCCAAGTGAAGGAGCGATTGCTGAAATCAAATCAGGAGTATAAGCGCAGGGCCGATCAGCATAGAAGACAACTTCAATTTGAGGTTGGTGATCTGGTTCTAGCACATTTGAGGAAGGAAAGGTTCCCGAGAGAAATGTATAATCAGTTGAAAATGAAGAAAATCGAACCATGTAGGGTCTTGAAGAGATTTGGGGCAAATGCTTACGAGATTGAATTACCCGATGGGATCGGAATTTCTCCGATATTCAACATCTCAGATTTATACCCATATAAAGCTGGAGAAGCAGAGACTGGAGATGAGCAGGCAGTGATCCAGTGGACAAAGTAGATGCCAGTTGCAGAGAAGCCACAGATGGAATGCATACTGGACAAGAGAGTGAGTAAGAAGACCAGAAGGA
Source organism: Picea engelmannii (assembly GCA_009831015.1). Taxonomy (NCBI): domain Eukaryota; kingdom Viridiplantae; phylum Streptophyta; class Pinopsida; order Pinales; family Pinaceae; genus Picea; species Picea engelmannii. The sequence goes on along the minus strand of ML829956.1, from coordinate 47,686 downwards.
AAGAATACTTTGAGTATCTGGTCAAATGGAAGAAACATCCAGTTGAAGATGCCAGCTGGGAGACTGAAGCGGGAATACAGAAGCATGGAAAGACCGTGAAAGAGCTCATGGACAGGAGCCCATGAAAGTTTTCAAGCGAGGGAGTATGATGCATGAGCATTGCCAAAACATCAAGCGAGCCAGCATGGAAGCGGAAGACAGCTGGACAAGCCAGCACAAATTTTGAAATTACTTCGGATTTGATGCGCGAACATTAATGTGGAAATTTAATGAAGTGCACTTGTATATTGTAATCGGACCTTGAGCGGATTGCTCTCATCCTTAGTAGGTAGATGACATTTAAGATAGTTAATGTAAAGTAAATAGAATTTAATTCTAGATTAGACAGTTTGAAGAGTGCAAGAGGGAAACGGGTTATAGACACCCTCATTGTGTATTGTATCATTATTGGAGTTAGAAGCATTGGATCAAGAGCATGCAGAGAGTTGTGTAAGAACACCCATGTACAAATATTTTAATTAATAGAAGAGATTGATTCAAATTCATGGTTTTGTGTTGTTCTCTGTGTATTGATGCTGAATGATATGCTCATGAATGTTTGCTTCCAGTTATACATTTGATTTTATATGCTGTGTATGTGATTTCATGTTGAGTTTGGAATCTGAAAGGAAGAAGGAATGAGTTTCAATTGTTTCTCTATTTGAGCCAGAGAATTCCTACAAGGAGTGCAGTTGAAGTGTCCGCAAGGAGTGCATTGATGAAGGGCTCGGGTAGTTTAACTTTTGTCCTCATTCACCCAGAGTTCATTTGGGCATAGGATCCATGCAAGGAGTGCACAAGACGGGTAAAATTCTTAGGTTTGTGAACCTGAGTGAAGTATTGAGAGACTATTGTTGCAGGTGTGCGCAAAGTCAAAAGGGTTCAAGCACTTAGACGTGTTTGGATGTTGCCGCAAGGAGTGCATGCAAAAGTATTTTCCAAGGTTCAGAGTTGGAGAAAGCTCAGGAGGGAGAAGTCCCTTGGAATTATTGAAAAATAGCGCAGGGAGTTGGTGCGTGAAGTTCTTAAGTAGGCATTGCAAGTTTGCGCACAGACGAACAATTTTTCACAGAGGAAGACTTGGTTCAATTTTCAGAGGTCGTCAAAGAAGAAACGAACAGTCAGAATTCTCCAAGGAGGATTCGCGATAATCCGTGGGACATTGGATCTTGCAGAGGTACAAGGGAGATATGGCATCATATTCTCTAAAGGTTTGAAGCTCAGGAGGGGCAGAGCCGTTGATCAGGGCCACGAGGACCGTTGGATTTACATGTGGAATCGTGTATCGGGGTTTCGTGGGTCGAATCTCTGAAATATTGCAATGGGAATCACGATATTGTGATACGCGATATCCTGACAGGCTAAAGGAATGGTGTGGGCCACAAGGGTCAGCAGGTGGACAGGTGGCGCACCTTATCGGGGTTCCGCAGTGAGAAATTCTGAAACTTTGACATCAGGATTCATGATACCGTGAACTCTGAAATGCCGATGGAGGGAAGTGGCGATTGAATAGTCAACTCGCACACGTGTCGGAGTATCATCATATCGGGACTCGGGAGTCGGAGAATCGAGTTGCTCGACACCACGAGTGCCGAAATCACGATAAATAAAGTTCTGAAATAGAAGGGTCAGCGTTGACTTTCATTGGGTTTCAGGAATTCGAAACTCCAACGCTTGACCACTGACCTCGCGAAGTCGCAAAGTCCGATTCCCCGATAAGTAAAAAGAGGGGATCGCGCGATGTTAAGCCCTAATATTGGCTCATTACCACTTAATTGGGGCATATTAGATTAGTAATGTTATTTTATTTATGTCATCTTTAGGCCATTAGTTGTAATTTAGATTAGTAATGTTATTTTATTTATGTCGGCTTTAGGCCATT
>ML829955.1:37791-57031 GCA_009831015.1 Picea engelmannii | reverse complement strand
ACTCTCGAGTGATGTCTTCAGGTGGAAGTCCTCCCCCTGAATCCCTTGATGCTTCTGGATTACCCATTCCAGATGGTGGGGGTTCCACTTCAGTCCCTGCTGGTTGGCGCCCTTTTAAAGTCTCGTTAATAGCTTCTAACGAGTATAGTATGAGAGCTAGTTTGGGCGATGGTGGTGGTGGTGATGGTGGTGCTGGTGGCGTGGGTGGCGCCCGTGACGACGCTCCCCAGCCTCGACCTCTTCGAGTCCTGGCCATCTGGTATGACTTAACCTGCATCACCCAAAGCTATCAGGGTGAGTCCCAAAACGTTTCAAATTGGTGCTACTCAAACTTAGAAATAGGGTTAGGCGTAAGTTTTCTTTACTTGTCTGTAAACAGACATTACTCCATAAGGGGAATTGGCTCGGTTTTGGGTTAGGATTAAGCATCTAAGCTTGGTCAACATCAAACTTTAAGGTAGGCTAACCTTACACTTTAATAACATAGTTGAATTAAAATTATTATTTACATTAATTTAATCCATTTTAACTTTATACTAACTCATTCCGATATTTATATAATTTCTTTATACTAAATAATTTAATCTATTTCATAATATTTCTCACAATTTTCAATAATTAAAAAGAAAGACTAAACGAGTACCCAAGGATTTGGGCACGCCTGGGTTCCACGTGCTTGTCTGGTTTCCTCAAGCTCCCCTCGTCTGAGCCAAAGTGGCCCTTCAGATCCCCTCGGGATTCATTGTCGAATGCCCCAATCAACAACCTTATCTCCTTTCGTCACGGCCCCTGCACCTACCGTGGCTTATTTCCGACTCTATATTGGAGTTCAGGGTTTCGGACTTTTCGCTGTCGCGATCCCCTTACCTCTCCAATTCCCGACTTGCGACGGGCTCAATTTCTAAGAGTTAGCCCCTTACTGACTATACCTTGGTCTATATGACCATGTTCACAAGACCTTGGCCACTTATTTTCCTATGAGGATTTTGTGCTTAAATTTCCCGATGGGTTCTTTTCTTCGTTAACCCCTTCGCTATGCGCTTGGTCCATATGACCTGCCTCCGTGACTGTGGCCTTGTATCGCCCTATCAGGATTTGGGGTTTCGGCATTTGCGATGTCAACGAGCGCACGTCCTTAGGATTCTCGATCCCCCGATCTCCAATGCCACCTGTCATTAACTCCCGGCAAGTTTGGACCTTCCGACACCTGTCCTTACTCAAACGCTATGGTTGTGGGACCCGTCGCGTTTCGGGATTTCGCGACTTCTCCAGTCGTGATTCCTTCATATGCGGGAAACCCAAAATGCTGAAATCCCGACTCCTTCAAATCCTCGAACACGCGTCCCTTGGATCAACGGTTATGATGGTGTCGAGAATTCGCATATCGCGGTTTCGTAATGCAAGGGTTACGTGTCCTTGAAATCCCCGATACGCCGATTCCCGATATGCCGATGGGGCCAACCGCCGATGGTTCTTGATGGTTGCCACCTGTTCCTCAGATGGACGGCCTTGATTGTATCGGGAAATCGCGAATCGCGATTCCATTGTGCAAGAGTTTCACGACTCTGGAAACTCCGATATGCCGAACTCCGACTTTCTGGGATCTCTCGCCACGCGTCCTCGCTGATGGACGGTGTTGATTTTATCGGGAAATCGCGGATAGCGATTTCCTGTTGCGAGCTTTCCTTATCCTCAAAAACCCCGATATCCCGAACTATGGTTGGCTGACAGCTGGCCTCCACTAGGCCTCTGTCCTCCTTCTCTGTCATGACGACAGCTGGGCCCCACTCATCAGGGTTTCACAGATCGCGAATTCAAAGTGCCTAAACATCATGTCCCCGAGATTCCCCATTTCCCGACGGGGTCAAACGTCGATGGTTTCTCGGTGGTTGCCACCTGTCCATGCAGGTGGACGGTCCTGATTGACTCTCGGGGTTTCGGGACTTATGATGTCCTGAATTCCTTGTCCTCGGGGACCCCGATTTCCCGATCTGCAACTTTCGTCTAATCCCTGACACCTGTCCCATGTGAAAGGACGGCTCAGATCTCGTCGGGAAATCGCAGATCGCGATTTCCTGTTGCACAATTTCTTTACCCTCGAAAACTCCGATGCCCCGACTCGCTAGGATCTCATGCCACGCGTCCTCGCCGATGGACGGTCCAGATCCGATCAGGAAATCGCGTATCACGATTTCAACCTGCACAAGTCTCCCGTCTCCGGAAACCCCGATTCGCGACTCTTCGGGATATTCTGACACCTGTCCCATGTGAACGGACGGCTCCGATCCTATCGGAAAATCGTGAATCGCGATTTCCTTATGCAACGGTTCTACACTTCTAAAATCTTCAATGGTAAAATCTCGACGCCTCCCAGAACGCTGACACGTGTCCTGCCGAGATCAACGGCTAGGATCCATTCTCGGGATTTCGAGAACCACAAGGTCTCGATTTTCTAACTTCACAAAACCCCGATGACTCAGAATTCCCGATGACTCCTCCTATGCATGCTAGGGCTTAAACCCCGCGCAACTTGTCTAGATCTAACGGCTGACGGGATTACGTCCGAGATCGGACGGCGCAGATCTGTTCTCCCGTGTAACAGACAGCTATTCTTTGAGATAATGATTAATTTGCATGAAACATTACGTAATGTAAAAAAGTTCTCTCTTTGGCACGTTTGAATTTTATATGGGTTTATGGTTTTTGAAATTTTCACATTATTACAATCATCGAGGCTTAATATAGGCAAATAGTTCACACTATTCCTGTGCGATACAAATCTGCTAAATTTCCTTGTTCTGAATGCGCATCGGTAGTTCCTCATTTAGGTAAGTTCGAGGTGAAGTAGGCCTTTTCAAGGTCCAACAAACGTCTTTTGCATTTTATTTAGTACGGTTCGCGTAATTATTGAATCTCACCAGTTTCAAGCCTTCCAGAGAAGCTTCCCTCGACATTTTCATCTGTTTCAAGTGTCTATTCTACTCGAAACTTCATTAACAGCATTGCTCAAATAAAATTTACGTTATGACTTCTCTTTTCCGTGCTCAATAGCTTGGATACCCTACTGTATCATGTATCGGTTCCATTTAGTCAAACTGAACGTGTATCTCCTATAGGTTAAGCGTCGCTGGAGTTAACACTCCTGGTTTCGGCCCTTAGGCCCCAAATTTCGAACTAAGATGCTCTAATACCATATGTAATGCCCATATATTACTAAGGTTCATTAAGTTTCCTAAACATTTTAAGAAAGTAAACTGAAACAAAACTTCATAACATAATATTGACTTTTATAACAGCAACTTCAGTAACTAGATTTATCAATAAATATTAAATGATGTACAGTATGAAATAAATACATAACTTAACAAGTACCTGGATCTGATGCTAAATTATGTTGCCTCTTTGTTTTGTTGTTGCCTTTCTGCTCCCTGCTACACAGATCAACCCTACCACAAACAGGAAAATAACTGCCCAAAACTACTGTCCTCCCTGCCAACTAGGAAAACTACCTAGCTCTAGGATATCTACAGATATCCTGGCCCTCCGTGCCCAAAACCTCCAGCAACTCGGTGCCTCCCCTGATCAAAAGCCACAGTCCAGACCACTCTTTTCCTTTCTCCCACCAAGCCAACAGTCCACAGAAAATACAACAGGCTCACAGCCAATACCACCGTGCACAGCAAATACCACAGTGCATAGAAATTCTGCTCACGACACAATGCAATGGCTCTCGACCAATACCACTGGCTCAACAATACAGTCCGCAGCATCCATCCCCTCTGAATGGTGCGCACATCTCCCTCTTCCCGTCCCTTATTCCTCCCTGCCGACTAACGCAATTACTCCACAACCTCCCCCTTTAATATTTTATCATCTTGGGATTTCTGGGCTATCCCGCTCTGCATACGCCACCCCCTGGGCATACACAACTCTTATTATATCTTTTCTTTTTGATCTCTTAAATTTATGTCACAGGTCATTAAATGTGATCTTCAGTCAGATTATTATTACTTAGTTAATCCTCAATTATTCTTTAATTAACTCTTACTTAATAATCTTAATCATTTATCAATTTAGGGTCGTTACAAGATTGCAAACCAGTTATCACTCCCATGCAAACCAGTGGCAAGTTGAGAAAAGATGATGATTCAAAGTCTACAAATCAAAGGCAATACAGGTCAATGATTGGTAGCCTGCTATATGTGACAACATCCAGACCAAATGTAATGCAGTCAATTGGACAGGAGAAACAATTTCAAGCAGCACCAAAGCAATCACGTTTATTAGCAATGAAGAGGATTTTCAGATATCTCAAAGGAACAGAAGAGTTTGGATTATGGTATCCAAAAGGAAAGGATTTATCACTTATTTCCTACACAAATGGAGATTGGGCAGGTTGCATAGATGACCGACGAAGAACCAGTGGAGCAACGTTATACTTGGGTGAATGTTTATTATCATGGCTAAGCAAGAAACAATCATCAATATCTTCATCTACAGTCGAGGCAGAGTATATTGCAGCAACAATATGTTGTACACATATTTTATGGATGAAACAAACTCTGACAGATATACAAGTTGAGTATGATGATCTCATTCCAATCTATTGTAATAATACAAGCGCCATCAGTATCTCAAAGAACCCGGTGATGCACTCCAAGGTGAAGCACATTCCAATCAAGTATCACTTTCTACAAGAACGGGTTACAGAGAAGAACATCGGAGTTGAATATGTGGGCACAAAAGAACAAGTGACAGACATCTTTACAAAATCGCTTCTACGGGAAGCATTTGAGTACCTTTGCCAGAGACTAGGAGTAATTTCTACTCCAAAATGAATGCTTTTGAATGCTTATCTTATATGTCTTAAATGTACACGGGGAATCACCATAAACAAGACAATTTAGGTTGGGAGATCAGTTTCAGGAAGAGTTTTGTTAGGGGGAGTAGCCCTAGATGAAAAGCTACATTTTCCATTGATGACAAAGGAGGAGAGATTTATCAGATGCAAAGGTAAATGCTTGGAGAAAGAGAATCGAGGCATGTTTCCAAAGGGAGCAATTGTCACAAGGGAAGAATGATCGATATCAGTTCAGAGTGATACCCTTTGTCAAAAAGGGAGATATTATTCATATGAAGGGGGAGAGAGTAATCAAAGTCTTATAAACACAAAGAAAAATCAAAGGCATGTCGACAGGAAGAGCATCCACAAGGAGAGTTCAGTCAGGGGGAGCATCCCCAAAGGGAGATACCCTTTTCCATCGATGTCAAAGAGGGAGAGATAAAAAACATTGATGAGGAGTATAAGCATGAATGTCATCATGACTAAGTGTTGCCATCAATGTTGGTATTGCCATCAATGCCAAAGGGGGAGATTATCAGACAATTGGCTTAGGTTGATGGACAATTGGTATGAATTGTTGGTTTTCATTGATGTCAACCATTGGAGAGTAATATTTTGGATTTATGTCAACCCTTAGTGATTGATGTCAACCCTTGGAGAAAGTCCGGTAGCACAAAGGTTTGGGTAATAGACACGTGGTTGTTTCATGCATAATGGTATAATTTTTGATATATTTGAAGGTAATATTATTCTATACAGATAGTACAGGTCATTCCATTTTCGGTGGTATGTGGAACGTCACATAACTCTTCACGGTCAGAGAGTTATGGCCATGAGAAGTTGGAGAACCCAGGTTTGGGTAATGGAACCAAGTTTGTTTGATGGATAATGGTATAAGTTTTGATATATTTTTAGGTAAGAATATTCTAGATTAATAATACATGTCATGTCATTTCTAGTGGTATGTGGAATGCCACATAACTCCTCATAGTTATAGTTTTATAGCCATGTGAAGTTGGAGAACCCTCATGAATCATCTAGAAACCCCACAAGGTCAAAGTAGTCCAAGTGGTTTAATATATTTTTAGAAGGTAAATAATAAAGTGAAGTGATGAGTGTATTATAATTCAAAGTGAATACAAAATAAATTATTTAAATAATAAAGTTAATGGATAAATTACTAAGTTGATAAGTGGTTAGAAGTGGGTTAGCTCTAAAATAAGGAAAGTGGTTTAAGATGGTTAGAAGGTAACCCCTTGAGGTAAAGTGAAGTGATGAGTGTACTATAAGTCAAAGTGGATACAAATTAAATTATTTAAATAATAAATTTAATGGATAAATTACTAATTGGACAAATGGTTAGAAGTTGGTTAACTATAAAATAAGAAAAGTGGGTGAAGATGGTTAAAAGGTAACCGCTTCAGAAAGCTACATGAAAGTATAAATAAAAGGCAAGGCTCTCTCATTAAATATCACACTTGAACATATTGAATATCTACAGGTGACTGAGGTAACCAAAGGATATCTAAGTCAAATTTCAGAGAGAAGGTGAAGTAAAGAAGGCCGAAATTCAAGGGAAGCTAAATTATTTTGACGATGTTTTCGAAGGAATATTATTTTCAGGTCATCTCACCATTTTCGCAATAACTTTTTTTCTAGAATGATTTTGACCTTGAAATTGATAGGACATTGAGAAAACATATCCAAGTAACTTTGGTACGAATTTCATCTTGTGGGTCATTGTATTTTTTGAGTTACACTCCATGGAAAATAGGGTTTGTGGCTAGTCATGAAACTAGTCTAAAACAAGTGCTTCAAGTAAAAACATAATAACTTCTCCATAATAGATCCAATTTAAGTAAGACAAAATGCATTGGTTAGAATACATTTTGTAGTATTCTGTGTAAAATTTTCAGATCCATACAAAAAATACTCTGTGTGGGGCACGCTCTACATGTTTGCTCTCTAGAATAAGCCAGAATTCAACAAGGTATGTCATTTTTTCTATAACTCCTTTTCTGAGAGGTTCCAAGTTGTGACACCTAGAGGAATTGCATAAAACACACTAAAGAACATTGTGTACTATTTTCATATCTTTATTCATTACAGGTACATAGTTATGATTATTTCAAGTTATGGTTGTTGACTAATCCAAAACTAGTCATGTGAGACTAAAGAAAAGTTTGATGAAAATGCTAGTCTCTTGTTGTTAAAGTTAAGGAAGGTTTACAGGGATGTGATCATATACACCAGGTCTATTACAGAGTTACAAATCAGATTTGGATGATGAAATTGATGAGGGTTTTTGGTTGAGGTACATGTTGGGTACACGGTAGAGACAAGTAGTTGATGAGTTGGCACATGCATGAGGTGTATAGTTGATGATGTTGGGTACATGCTAGAGACAAGTAGTTGATGAGTTGACACATGCATGAGGTGTATAGTTGATTATGTTGGTACATCTTGATGAGTCATAGTTGATGAGTAGTTGATACATGATTGGTACATATTTTGTACATGGTTGGAAGCACTTGTTAGTAGTATTGTTGACACATGGTTTTTGGATAATGTAGCATATTGGTATTGGTATATTATTAGAAGCACATCTTGATCTTGGTGATGATTATGAATTGTTTTGTTATGCTTGGTTGATGCACATCTTTAAGAATTGTCTTGGTGATTGATATTGGTAAGTAGATCTAATTTGGTTTATAAGATTGATGACACAAGTTGTTGTGATAGGTTGTTTGGACAGGTTGTTGTGAAAGGTTATCTGTACAAGTTTGGTGCATGGTTGCTGCACTTGTTCATGGTACAGGTTGGTGCATGGTTGATGCACTTGTTTATGGTACAGGTTGAGGTACAGGTTGATGCATGGTTGATGCATGGTTCAGGTTATTGGTACAGATTGATTGATACAGGTTTATAGCAATATATCTCACAGCGATAGTGTGACAATGGTTCCATCATTCTACTTATACGTCAGGGCGGTTGAACAGGGCAAGGACAGGTGGTTGTAGCCAGAGAACATAGGGGGTTGTAGCCTCATTCTAGTTGTAGCCAAAGAATTGGGCAGTTGGAGCTTCCCTCAGGTTGTAGCTTGAGAAAATAGAGAGTTGGAGCCTCCTTCCAGTTGTAGCTGGAAAACAAAGAAAGTTGGTGCTTCCAATGAATGTAATTATTAAAGACATATAAGAAAAAACATTTTGTGGTTTTCTCCCTCTTTGGGTTTCCATGTAAAAACACTAGTGTATTGTGTATGTGTATGATTGTTCATTTGTTCATTGTTATTTACTCTGCAACTATTGGATAATAATGATACATTGATATAACACTTGCATATTGTGGTTAAAAATGATTGAATTTCTCAATTACTAATTCACCCACCCCCTCTCAGTAATCCAAGATATGTTACATGGTCTCTTGTTAACTGTAGAAACCATTGTTGTTTACCACACTGTTGTTTTTAAATTATCCATTGCTCTCTCGGTTATATATATATCATTCTCGTAGATATGTTTTAATTTTTCGAATCGTTAGGGACTGATGTTATTAAATACTGAGTTTAAGGCCCTGTTATTTTTTAGTATTACTCAAGTCCAGTAATACTCCTTTAACACGCGTTCTTGTATGAGAATGTTATATGATTCTATATTAATCACTTCTGTGTTATCGTTTATCATCATTGTGATTGCATTTTTATTCACTGTGAAACTTTTATTCTTACTTCGGTTATCGAGTATATCTCTTATCGACTTTGGTTTGTACACTCGGGGTTCCCTACTAGTTTGAGTCGATCGAGAAGGTCATGTTTGAGAATTATGCAACTTGTTACCCTTTAATCATTTTAATGTAGTCTAGGTAGGCTCATATTACTATTGTTTATCAATGTTCTTATCTAACGGTCTATACTGTACAAATACTTCAAGCATATGTTCTATAACTTAAGTTTTTTTTCTCTGCATCCGGTAGTTCCAAATCATGTTTTTTTTTTGGTTAAACACCATTTAAAAATTCTTCAGGGTTATTTTCTTTGATATCTTTGGTATGCCCAAATAGTTCTATTAATTGAATCATTCTTTGATCTCTGTCCTTTGGACTTCCTTTAATTCATTTTCAATATCAATGCATAAGTAATGTATAAGTATGATTATACACAATATTTCAATAATTGGTAAAACTATTCCTATATATTGTGCAGAGAGGTGTATAAACATATATATATGAGTACCCTTTCAAATATATCCTTAATTCGTAGGTCTGTTGTAGCGTCCCCAGCCACCAACCTCTGTCGAGAAACGTTATAATATCGATTGTATCATTGATTTTGTGCTCTGATACCAATTCGTGGCATCCCCAACCAGCAACAGGCCTAGCAACGCCACTGAGGCAAACTTCTTTTGCGAAACAATTCACATATAAAAATTAACAGGATATAAATAGATATAACATTTGATATTCACACACACACACACACACATATATATAATTCAATTAAACAGACATCAATAATCTGCTCATACACATGTTCATGTGGAAGCAACATTAACACATACATGTAATATATATATATATATATATAGGCATCACTCATCAATTATAACACATGTACAAATACACAGCATACAGTGAACAAGGAATTGGCACTTATCTTTTAATAGATGACCACCAACTGCGTGCAAACCTCCCACGAACCTCCCAGCCTTAGACCACATTGTTCATCATGCTCAACAATGGGTCATCGTCGAGCTGGGACTAAACTCCACCAGAAAAGGGATTTCTAGGCTTGGCAAGGACAATAGGAAAGTCGCACAGATCAACACGAAGGATTTTTCCCCAGGATCCACTCACACTAACAACCTACAGCCTCTCATTCCCTACATGACTATCCCACCCCAGGAAGTATGCCCCTTCTCTGCTCAAAAGTCCTTCGGTTGCTCCACTTCCCTTCCAGGGCTTTAGCAACAGGCCCGACAGGATTTCTCCGAGCACTATAGTTGTCGTTGGGCTCCCTATGGGAAATCACTTCCCCAACAACCTATCTCACCTGGAGAGAGTTGTTTACAGGCCTAACAACATGCTTCTTCCATCCACAGGCCTGATAACCCGCCTCCTCAAACCCACAAGCATGACAACTTGCTTCTTCAGTCCAACTACTAAATCAATTTGAGTGAAGGTGATGGCAACAACAAGCTTGGTATAGAATAGATGATGGAATCAAGCCACACTCAATCCAAGAACTGTGTTGGCAGCAACAACAAACTGGGCGAGGGAAACGGTACTGCTAGGACAACATACAGGCAACCCCAGATACGGGTTCATTGAAATATCAATTTAGGCTTGTTGCAGAGGTTCAAGTGGTTGAGGTATTCGACAATGGAGGACTGGCTCACTGCATTACTGCTCAGTGCATGGGTGTGTGGGTTAAAACGGCTAACGAATGACCAGCTTGGTCAGAATGGCGAGCCTCCTCCAAATCATGAGAAAGGTGAGAATGTTGAGCCTCCTCTGAATCATGAGCAAGGTGAGAATTGTGAGCCTCCAAAATCTTGAGAGAGACGAGGAACGTGAGTGTGAACCCCCACCACCATGATAACTCCCACATAAATCTACATGTGTTTTGGATGACATATGGCTCTCTTGGGAACCCATCCCTCTCCACTTGGAGTTCGTTCCTTTCCCTCAAGGAACTTAGGATAAATTAATATCCTCTTTATCAACTTTTAGAATAATAAGTATATATTATTCTCTTGGTTTTAATCTCTTAAGCTTAACCACTCTTTACTACACTCACAACCTCCTCCTCCCTTGCCCAAACCAGTGGATCTTAGTCCCCCGTGACTCTTTCTTCATGGTCGATCTATACGTAGCGATGTAATTTTATTAATGATATGAGTGTTTACATATACAAAAATAAATAGACTCACTAGCCTTAAGCATCTAGGCTCTCTGGCCTAATAAACATATAAGTCTCTCAGCTTATAAACAATTGGCTCACTAGCCTATAAACATATTTAAAATTCAGCAGGGGATCGACCCAGGGGTGTTACAATCCCCTCCTCTTATTTTTACACTATCCTCAGTGCAACTTAATTACACAACAACAACAAGATTTCCAAAATATTCAACAAAGATGTGGGTACTATGCCCACATAGCATCCTCATGCTCCCATGTTGCTTCCTCAGGACCATACCAGGTTCACTGGACTTTTACAAGCCCTATGGATCAATTCCAAAGTTGTTTTCTTTTTCGTTCCAGTATGCACACTAGATGCACCTGAAAAGCGTTTTCTTGCTCTACTTGAATCACATTCTAATCAATAACATGATTAACATCAAGTATATATTTCTTAAGCAGTGACACATGAAATACATTATGTATAGACATAGATGCAGGCAATGCAATCATATATGCTACTCGACCAATCCTCTGTAGTATTTCAAACGTCCCACAATAACAAGCTTCCAACTTTGAACAATTCCCCAACTTCAGGAACCTTTTGTTGGCCTTCACTTTCAATAATACATGATCACCTACTTTAAATTCCTTGTGAGTTATGTTCTTATCAGCGTAGCTTTTCTTCCTATCTTGGGCAGCCTTCAAATTCTGCTTAATATTCAACATTAGCTCTTCCATTTCCTTGAGCAACTCTATCCCAATCACTACCCTATTAGCTAGGTTGTCCTAGCTTACTAGAGTGTTGCACTTTCTGCCATAAAGTGATTCAAACAGACTCATCTTCAGTGATGCTTGATACCCATTGTTGTAGGCAAATTCTAACAAGTGTAGATAATATTCCCATTTAGATGGTTTGTTCATCACATACATCCTTAGCATATCCCCTATCACTTGGTTCACCCTTTCTGTCTTCCCATTAGACACAGGATGATAGGCTATGTCGAAGTTCATATTTGTTCGTAACCCTTTGAATAACCCCTTCCAAAACTTTGATGTAAACTTTGGGTCTCCATCAGACACAATTAATATCCTCTTTACAACCTTTTAGAATAATAATTATATATTACTCTCTTGGTTTTAATCTCTTAAGATTAACCCCTCTTTCCTAGACTCACAACCTTCTTCATTGCCCAACCCAGTGGATCTTAGTCCCCCATAACTCTTTCTTCGTGGTCTGTCTCCACGCAGTGATGTAATTTTATTAATGATATGAGTGTTTACATATACAAAAATAAGTAGTCTCATTGGCCTTAAGCATTTAGGATCTCTGGCCTAAAAAAAATAAAGTCTCCCAGCTTATAAACACTTGGCTCAGCATCCTATAAACATAATTACAATTTAGTAGTGGCTCGGCCTTGAAGTGTTACAATCCCCTCCCCTTATTTTTTCACTATCCTTAGTGCAACTTAATTACACAACAACAAGAAGATTTTCAAATTCTTCAAAAAGATGTGAGTACTCTGCCCGCATAGCATCATCATGCTCCCATGTTGCTTCCTCGGGACCGTACCAGGTCCACTGGAATTTTACAAGCCCTATGGCTCAATCCCGTAGCTTCTTGTTTTTTCGATCCAATATGCGCACCGGATGCACCTGAAAAGAGCTTTTTTGTTCCACCTGAATCACATTCCAATCAATAACATGATTAACATCAGGTATATATTTCTTACGCAATGACACATGAAATACATTATGTATAGACATAGATGCAGGCAATGCAATCATATATTCTACTGGACCAATCCTCTCTAGGATTACAGACGGCCCACAATAACGAGCTTCCAACTTTGAACAATTCTCCAACTTCAGGGAGCTTTTGTTGGCCTTCACTTTCAAAAATACATAATCCCCTACTTTAAATTCCTTGTGAGTTTTGTTCTTATCAATATAGTTTTTCTTCCTATCTTGGGAAGACTTCAAATTTTGTTTAATCTTCAACATTTTCTCTTCCATTTCCTTGAGCAAATTTGGCCCAACCGTTGCCCTATTAGTTGGGTTGTCCCAGCTTACTGGAGTGTTGCTTTTCTGCCATAAAGTGCTTCAAACAGGCTCATCTTCAATGATGCTTGATACCCATTATTGTAGTAAAATTCTACCAAGTGTAGATAATATTCTCATTTATATGGTTTATCCATCACATACATCCTTAGCATATCCTCTATCACTTGGTTCACCCTTTCTGTATGCCCATCAAACTCAGGATGACAGGCCATGTTGAAGTTCAGATTTGTTCTAAACCCTTTGAATAACCCCTTCCAAAACTTTGATGTAAACTTTGGGTCTCTGTCAGACACAATTGTCTTCGGTATGCCATGAAAGTGTGCTACTTCCCTCATATAAATATCAACAACGTTAGTTTCCTTGTGAGTATTCTTCAATGGAATAAAATGGGCAGCTTTAGTAAGCCTGTCCACCACCACCACCATGATTGCATCATGCTCCTTGCTTGTTCTGGGCAATCCTATGATGAAATCCACTGTTACAACTTCTCATTTCCACTCAAGAATGGATAATGGTTGTAGCAAACCAGCTGGGTGTCTATGCTCATCCATGGCCCTTTGACACTCCAAGAATTTAGCTATGTATGCAACAAACTCCCTCTTCATGCATGGCCAATAATATTGGATCTTGACTGCTGAAACTATTTTCTAATATCTTGGGTGTCCCGCATAAGGTACATTGTTCATTTCTTTTAAAATCCCACTCCTCAATTCAAGATAATTTGGTACATAAACCATGTTTTTGTACAAGAGGATTCCATCAATTCCCAATTCATAATCTTCAACTTTCTGCTGCATTTTACCTTATTGCAACTTTGTTACCAATTCCATGTATTGCAAATCTGATTTTGTAGCCTCCAAAATTTTGTCTTTCAAATCTGATTGGTACATGTTAATGGTTGTAGTATGCAACTCATACACTCTTCTATTGAGTGCATCAACCACTTTGTTCTCTTTCCCCTCGATATGATTTATATCAAAGTCATATTCACTGAGAAATTCTAACCATCTATTTTTCCTGGCATTTAGAGTTTGTTGATCAAATAAATATTTCAGACCATTATGGTCTGTGCTCAGTTAAAACCTCTTTCCCATGAGGTAGTTCATCCACTTCTTCAAAGCGTGCACTATGGCTGCCAACTCTAAATCATGAGCGGCGTAGAGCATTTCATGCTCCTTCAACTTCCTTGATTCATAACATACAACAAACCCATTCTGACCGAGGAATCCACCAAGTCCTTCTTTACATGCATCTGTGCATACCATGAAGTCTTCATTTGGATCTCCAATCCTCAGAATTGGGAAATTGGTTAACAATTGCTTCAATTGTTGGAAGCTTCTTTCACATTCCTCTGTCCATTGAAACTTCTTTCTCTTTCTTTGCAAAAAAGTGATGGGGTGAGATATTCTCGAAAACCCTGCAATGAACTTTTTGTAGTAGCCATCTAGACCCATGAAGGATCTGACTTCTGCCACATTCTTAGGTGTTTTCCACCCTTTAATGGATTCTATCTTTTCAGGGTCCACTGATATCCCTTCTTTAGATATGATATGCCCCAAATAGTGAATTTTGTTTTCATAAAATGAACACTTGCTTAATTTGGCATGCAGTTGATGCTCTCTTAGAACTTGCAACACCATCCTAAAATGATGTTTATTCTCTTCTTCCGACTTGGAATATACAAGGATGTCGTCTAAAAAAACAATGAAAAACTTGTCTAAATATTCTAGGAAAACACCATTCATTAAGCACATGAAAACAACTGGTGCATTTGATAACCCAAATGTCACCACTATGAACGCATAATGACCATACCTTGTCCTAAAGGTAGTCTTGTTGATGTCTTCCTCTTTAATCCTTACCTGATGGTATCTTGACCTGAGATCTATCTTTGAAAATATTCTTGCATCCTTCAACTGATCGAAGAGATCATCAATCCTTGGTAGAGGATACTTGGTCTTTATAGTTACTTTGTTCAACTGTCTAAAATCAATGCACAATCCCAAGGTCCCATCTTTTTTCTTCATGAACAAGAATGGGGCGCCCCAAGGTGACACATTTGGGCATATATGCCCCTTCTTCAGAAGTTATTCAAGCTATATATGCAACTCCTTCAGCTCTGGTATACTCATTATGTAAGGACTCTTTGATACTAGAGTTGCCCCAGGCATTAAATTTATAGAGAAATCAATATCTCTTTTTGGGGGTAATCCTGGTACCTCTTTGAACACATCTTCAAAATCTTCCAGGACTGTATGGTCCTCCATATCTGGCACCCTATCCTTAGATTCTTCCTCCATATGAGTTGCAAATATTTGAAACCCTTTTCTGTAACATTTCTTCAACTGCAATGCTGAAATTTCTCTGATAATAATTGCCCTGTGAATTCCTTGGACTGTTCTCTGATTTCCTTCCTCATCTAAGAAAGTGAATGCCTTGTTACGGCAGTCGAAGATGGCATTGTGTTCTTCCAACCAATCCATCCTAATTACATAGTCATATGAACCTAAAGGAAAGATGTTCAAATATTCTCTTGTGCTCAAACCATTCATGTCCATAAGACATGACTTAACCATCTCATTAATGTTTCTTTTGTGTTAAGAACCAAATATCAATAGAGCATAGAAAAACCTCAGAATAAGTACTCAACGCCTTGAAAAAGAGAGAATTTCATATAATAAGCCTCTTCGAAGGGGCAACCTCCTTTTACCCCACATAAATGTTCAAGTACAAGATGATTCTAAATGAAAATGTCTCCTTGATATATATAGGAGACTAGGAGGTATAACTACAACTAATGGAATAAAGCCGACATAAATAAAATAACATTACTAATGTAATATGCCCCAATCAAGGGGTAATGAGCCAATATTAAGGCTTAACATGCCCCTCCCCTTAAGACAAGTGTTGTCTGCAACGCTTAAGTAACTCTAAATGCTTATGTATAAAAGACTCATCTTCCCAAGTGGAATCTTCAGCCGATAGTTTCCTCCATTTAATGAGATACTCTGAAATGGATCTATTCCTCAGTTAGTGAATTCTTGTGTTAGTGATGGCTTCAAGATCCAATATGATTTTTCCCTCCTCATCAAGTTCTGGAAATATATTTTGAACTGGGATCTTTTCGCCTATAACCTTCTTTAAGAATGAAACATGGAAAATTGGGTGTACTCGTGAAGATGCAGGCAACTCCAATTTGTATGTCATAGTACTAATATTTTGCAACACCTTATAAGGGCCATAGTACTTTGTTGATAATTTATTATCCTTTTTGGCTTGCTTGAGGGACATCTGTTTGTATGGTTGTAGTCTTAAAAACACCCAATCCCCTACTTCAAAACTTATTTCACTACGATGTTGATCTTCTTATTGTTTCATGCGATTATGTGCCATGGTCAGGTTGTCCTTTAAGATTTGGAGAACTTCTTGTTGATGCTCGATGTGATATTCCACTACTTGAACCTTATATTTTTCTTTTAGAGAAGAAGTAATGGAAGGAGGGTGGTATCCATAGAGTGCCATAAATGGTGTCATTTTTTTACAGTATGAAAGGAAGTGTTATACCACCATTCTGCAAAGGGTAACCATTTGAACAATTGTGTTTGTTTATTAGAGACAAAGCAACGAAGGGAGCCTTCCACACATTTGTTCACTATCTCAATTTGTCCATCAGATTGAGGATGATAGGATGAGCCATGAGCCAATTGAATACCAAAACAAGAAAATAATTTTGTCCAAAAATGTCCAATGAAGATGGGATCTCTGTCACTTACAATAATCTTTGGGTTGCCATGTAGCTTTTGAACTGTCTCGATGAATGCGGTGGCAATTGTACTAGCTTTTAAGAGATGAGAGAGTGCACAAAAGTGTGCGTACTTGGCCAGTCTATAAACAATCACCATGATGACATTTTGTCCTTCAGACTTCGGTAACTTTGTGATGAAATCCATGGAAACCTCCTCCTAGTGCTAACTTGGGATGGATAATGGTTGTAAAAGACCTGAAGTCTTAATTGTTTCCACCTTATTTTGTTGGCAAACCAAACATTCTGCCACAAACCTTTGAACATCAGTTTTAAGGCCATCCCAAAAAAATATTTCTTGACTCTATGGTAGGTTTTCAAAAATCCCGAGTGCCCTCCTACTGGAGAGGTGTACAATTCCAATAGTACCTTTTGTTTGAGTTGGGAGTTCTTACATAAATATAAGCGATCTTTGTACCATAGTGAATCATTTTTCCATGTAAATGTATCTAATGCACTAGAATCCTGCTACAACCTTTGAATGAGAGTCCCCAATTTTTCATCATTCTTCCATTCATCCCTTGCTTCTATTATCCAATCAGGTTGGATGATTGAAATAGCACAGAGAAGGGCCTCAACATCTTCATCATTTCTTGAGAGTGCATCTGCCACAACATTTTGCTTCCCCTTTTTATAGACGATTTCAAAATCATAACCCAATATTTTGGTTACCCATTTTTGTTGTTCTTCTGAAGATAGTCTTGTTGAGATTTGTACCTTGGGAGGTGTTCCCCATGTGTTTTTGACCTCCTTAGCACATGAGGGAAGGACATGACACTTTGTACCTTGTACTTTTGTCTATTTTCACTTTGACTTTGGTTCAAGTGAAATTTGGTCACTTTTGGCATAAGTGAACTTAGGAAACTTAACCCAAAATGGGTTTGTGACTTAAATATGTTTGGGGAGATCTCAACCATCAATTAGATGGAAGATGAGATGATATCAACCCTTCATATTCCAGGTTTCCTAATTGATGTCTAAGAGGGGCGCAAAGGGAGAAGGAGGGCGCATTCTTCACTTAGTGTTTTGCTTGTTGAGAGAGGAGCACTTGAGATATGGAGATGAGGTCTTTTGCATGAGGATGCTTGAGGGAGGCCTCTAGTTTTCCCTGTTGGAGGCTTGGAGCTGCTTGCTTCATTTATTTCTTAGATCTATTCTACTTCAGAGAGGGGCGCATTAGCTTGGCAGGCTGATTCATTCCTGATAGAATATCTAGCCATCAGATTGCAGTGAGGTCAGTTGCAGGGTGAGGACATCTACTGGAGCTTCATTCCTGTGGAGGGGTTTTCAGATCTGACATCACAGTTGGTAGTTGGAGCGGATTTAGTGGTTTTGGCAGTTTGCATGAGGGGTGCACCATTCTGGGGTGCATATGTTGATGAAGAGCTTGTTTATCAACTCAGCTGGAGTTGCTATTGTATCAAGTTCTTCCATATATTATGTTTACTGTAACCCTTCTTTTGTTTTTCCTCATATATACATTCAGATTCAAAATTGGTTTTCCCCGGAGGGGTTTTGTCCAGGCTCATGTTGACCAAGAGAGGTCATGCCTACATGGGAGAGGATGTGGGATGACTTCATCCAGGAGGAGATCAGATTAGCATCAGAGGCTTCTAGACAGAGGCAGCAATATCATATTGGTCAGGGTGAGGAGGATCTTTCTATTTGGTCAAAGGGCAAGAAGAAGGTCGGCCGAGGTGGTCAACAAGGTCCCAAGTCTGGGGGGCAGCGGTTACACATCAAAAATACTCACTTTGATAGTGTCGCAAGTGTCGTCATTACAAAGGTCGCAAGTGTCACATTTTGCTCACAAGTTCGCAAGTGTCGCATGTTGCTCACAAGTGTCGCAAGTGTCAAAGAAAACACGCTGCCATGATGCCTATGTTGTGCCTATAACGACATGAGGAGGACACTTGAAACACCTCAAACACTTGATTTGGAAGAGGAGAAATGAGTCAGCAGGCTTACAAACCTTTTTCCATCTGAAAGCACCTCAAAAACTGAGTTTTTGGAGGGGAGCGCTCCCCTATACCTCTTCTAGGAGTGCCGGCGCTCCCCCTTACACTGTCTGGGAGAGTTATAAAGCTCTTTGGCCCCTCTGCAGGAGCACTCCTACCCTCAAGAGCGTTGGCGCTCCCCTAAAGCCTACTAGGGAGTGCTATAGCGCTCTGAGTGCCCTTTTGAGGGAGCGCTACCTATTTTAGGCAACAGTTCAGTTGTTGAGATGAATGGGGGAAAGATCTTCTCATTCTTAGAAGGCAGTTTAGCTCGAATCCCTAGTCCAGCCATGATCTTAGGGCAGATCCTCAACTGAAGGAGGAAAATCCTCACCTTCCCCAAGGATATCTCAAGTTGTTGAGCCTCTCCACGGCTATATAAGCAAGCTTTCTAATGGTGAAAGGGGGACTGGAAAAGGGAGAATCACACCAAATTTATGATCTTATAAGTGGTGCTGGAACAGAGATATTTTGGAAGCAAGAGACCTAGGATCTTGATCCGGATTTTATGAGTAGAACGAAATGAATACAGATTATTAATAGGTGCTTAACACGAAAATAACAGAGATACAGTAAAACTGGTTTTCTATTAAATAACGAAATAAGCTGAAACTGTAAAAATGCAGCGGAAACAAGCT
>ML829955.1:18782-32286 GCA_009831015.1 Picea engelmannii | reverse complement strand
TCCCAAAAAACATCGTTTAGGGCCTCAAAATGGCCCCGGAAGTTAAAACTGCTAAAAATAGTAAATTACCAAAATTGCCAGAAACATGTTTTGGGCCAGTTGGAGAAGGTGGGTGGCCACCGATATCCACCTGGATCAGATCTCATAGGGAGCAATCGGTGAAGCTATCATCATTCGGATCGTGGATCTTTTAAGTAAGAGGTAGACAATGAGGACTTGACGAAATTGTTGCAATTCATCTATGGCTGTAAGCGATGTTTTGTCCTCATTAATATAATTTGTTTGGCTTGTTTCTTTCTAATTCGTGTTCAATCTCACATGAATTTGTCTCTTTAGTAGATAGACCTATTTCAGACTAATCTTGATAGAGTAGGAAGTAGTCGTACTTTGTTTGTCTACAATGCTTATCGATGAGCGAAATATTGGAGCTCAACTCGGAGCATGCAGGGACAAACACCGGTAAAAGGTACTTTTTTTCTCCTTCCTTCTCACACACTAGTCCACCTAGATCTAAAAGGAAGTGAGTGACCATGATAAGCACTTTCTTTCTTAGATTTAAGAGTCTAGCTCTTTGAGGAGATCAACCTGTCTGCAGGGAGATTTTCCTTCAACAGAAACCGGCGACTCCACTGGGGAGAATCGAGTCGAAACTTTTAGTTTTGATTTTTCCTCATAAGACCTTGTATTACCTTTTGTTTTCTTAGGCCTTGTTCACCCCTTCATATCTGATTTCACTTGCTAATTGACTCTTTACCCCATCACACTCAGCTTGACTGTCAAAATTTGACTGAAATTTTGGGTTTTTGGACATTTTTATGAGTTTTTTGAGCCTGGCGCCCGCCTGCCCATGTTAGCAGAGCGCCAGCACTCCCTGGAAGTGTTAGACAGAGCTTTATAACGCTCTGGTGGCCCTTATACCAGAGCGCCAGTGCTTTTTTGCCCAAAATCTCTTCAAAAATTGCAATTTTTTGAGGTCCAAGCCTTGTTTTTTCACTTGCTGAGCTGCGTTGAGATTCAGTCATTCTTCCTTTGACCTTTGACATGCTTCCTCCTAAGAAGTAAACACCTTCTTGCTCAAATTTTATGCCCTTCTTCATTATTTTTGAGTTTTTGTTGTTGAGAGCTTGAAATCAATCCGTTGTTTTTTTCTTTCCTATCTGACTGAGCGAGAACTCCAGTGAAGGACATCTGAAGTCTGTGAATCTTCTCACTTGGGTTTTTTAAGTCATTGTTCTTCGAACACCTCACTTTTGTGTGAATTGTTTGGTTTTGCTTTGTTATCTTTTGTTCTTTGTTTTCTTCTTGTTTCAGTCACAGCAAGAGGGTGTGTGTTGTGTGTGCGAAATCTGATCATGCTTGTCTGAGTCTCCTTGATCTGAAAAGGTAGTTGATAGGAGAAGTTTTTTTTGCATTGAATTAGTCATCGTTCGCATACAAACGAAAAAGACACATATTAGTGCTTAATTTGCATATTAGAAGGCGTTTTTGAAAATGTTTTAGCATTGCATTGGATTCGATTGAGAACCAATTGTTTGAGGACTTTTCATATTAGTGTTTGAAAGTGAAAACGACTCCTTCTCTTTCCCTTAAATAGGTGTTCATTGAAAAGAAACGATTGCTTATCATATTCTATGCATTTTTTTGGGCATTGAGTCATCATTCCATTAGTTTCACTTTCGTGCACCCTTTGAGTAAAGAACAGCTCTAAAATAAACGCTAATTAAAAATTATCTAGAACATTTTTGTTTTTAGGATCTTACATCAACAGTAGACTAGGGTTAGCACTTTGGATTAGGCTATGAGTACAACTCTCCAAAGTTTTCAAAACAAACATTAGCATCCTGAGTTAGGGAGAGTCAAATCCAATTGTCGTATTGTTTTTATGGGATCCCCCTCTCACACAGGGGTTACGCACGAGGTCGCATTCGGGCGAATTACGGAGATTATCCCTCTGTACTTCAACTGTTTGTAGTGATCGGATCGTATACTGGGGGTCACTGGAAGGTATACCCACGATTATGTGTGGGAGCCTTTCTGGTTGATTTCGGACTTGTTATCCTGCCCATACGTTCTAGATTGGACTGTCGACTGTACCCGCTCAAGGACTCACTGCGAATTGGTATCTTTAGTTGCCATAATCTTTAGGTACTTACACAAGGTGAGGGTGAAGGGAAGTCTCACTGTACCTGGAACAGACATTGGTCAAACTCACTCGGGCTCCTTGGAGGGTAAATCCACAATTATTGCGTGGAAGCTTGCACCAAGGTGTAAGTTCGTTAAGCAGGTCACCATTGTAACTGTTCCACCATATCCCAGCCCCTTCTCGACTTGATCACGCGACATTGGATTTCATCACCAACTAGTACGGTCATCGAGAGAAGTTTTGTCTGCTTGGTTGATTCCTAGATTTTATTAGCGCGTGTTGTTTCTTTTTCTTAGTTGGCCTTAGATTTTCAGTGTGCCCTGCTATTCTCCACAATTGATCCCGTAGACGATAAAGGTCTTCGCCGATCACGTAGGATGCAAGGGTTACCTCCAGAAGGCTATCAACCCTTACCTCCTAACCCTCCAGAAGACAACTATCGTAGAGAGGTAGAAAATCCATCTGACGCCGGAAGTGCTATTGCTCCCTTATTAGATAACCCAAAGGACGCTTTAGACACGGTTGAAAATCCCACCACACCTGTGTCGGTAACTCCTCTCGAACCACTTTTGGTTCACTTAGACTCCCTTGGGAACGTCATAGACGAAGAAGTCCCACGATTACCGGAGAGGATCTTTACCGAAACATATATGGGATCCACGGAACCACTCTTTGGTGACGAGTATGGGACTCTTGTTCGTCCTAGCACCGCAGTAGCAACCAATCCCACACCTATTCATTATGTATGGAGGACTTCATCGGGACGTGATCTCTATGAGCATTTCGAATCTATTCGACAACCATTTCCTCCTCATGACCCTCCTAATGAAACAGGACCATCCGGTCAAACCATGAATCACCCAGTCGATTAGGTTATTCACTCTACTGCCACGCCAAGACCAGTCCATCCTAATGTTGGACTCATCACCTCTACTCATCCCAAAGCTCTTCAATCTCTACCCCTGTTTCTACAAGTTTTTAATCTACAACGTTGCATGTTCCGCACGATCCTGCTGGGACATCTTCTCACCCGAGAATGCAAACCCCTATTGGCCAAACACAACTGGTTGGAGGGAAACGCCCATCCAACATACCTTTCCCTCCTGGAGGACTACCTTTCCATGGTGGGCCTGCCCCTCCCGAGGGACAACCCCCTGTTCATGCTCCTCCTGGAGGGCAACCTCTGTTTGTCAGTCAAACCCCGGTCATAAATCCACCACTGGCAGGGGGCAACCCTCCTTTGCTGGAAACCCTTCAAAATCCTAGGGAGTATCTTCAAGAGGCACTTTTACTCAACCCCATGTTGGGGGGCACTTGTATAATAACCCACTAGGAGGAGTATCCAATCCTGTCCCTTCCGGAACATCTTATGGGCAATCTTATTCGGGCAATATCCAAAACACCACCTGGAGTTCTCCGGGACCACAGTCTTATCCTCCTTATGGGCCTCATGTGTATTCACCTCCGGGATCTACTCCTTACCATTCTCAAGGCCAAAATGTTTATCCTCCTCACAGGAAAATAAATCACCCGGCCTATAATGTTCAAAACCCACCGGGTTATGCCCATGTTTCTCATGCATCGTCGAATCCTTCTTATCCTGGCCAGGAACAACCATATGTAGGAGGACCTACTAGTTACAACTATCCACCTAATCCAGTCTATGGTCCTACTGGTGTTCCTATGACACACCAGTATCATTCACACATTAACCGACAGCTACCTTTCCTTGCAACTCTGGATCTCCCAGACTTGTCTCGGTTAACTAATGATCATATTTCTCATTCACCGGTTTGGCCAGTCATTCCAGCTAAGCTTCCTTCTGATATTCCAAAATTTGACGGAAACCCTGGCAAAGATCCAAACAACCATGTGATGACTTTCCATTTGTGGTGTTCATCAAACTCCCTCATGGATGATTCTGTACGTTTGCGTCTTTTCCAGCGAACACTTACCGGTTCAGCAGCAAAGTGGTATATTGAACTACCACATGCTTCTTTTCATGATTTCAATTCCCTTTCCATGTCTTTCCTCACACATTTTCCACTGCCTATTCGCTACGAGACGGGTACTAAACTCTTGACCTCCCTTCGTCAAACTAACTATGTGCATATCTCTGACCATATTCATGAGTGGAGGCGACGACGAAGGATGATCAAGGCAGTCATTCCTGACATGCTCTTGGTGGAATGGTTTACTAAATCACTGTCACCCCGGATCGCTCGCGATGTTTCTATGGGTGGTGCGGTCACAGAGGAACAAACCATTTCTCGGGCTCAGTACTTAGACTTGGTTTATTCCCAATCTGGTACTTTGTATAATTTTCTTCCGAATGCTACTCGCGCTAATACCGATCCTTCTAAGCCATCATCCTCATCTCATGCGGATGGTGTTATCGGTTCCGTCAAAACTCCATCTCTTTCCAAATCGACTACACCCTCCTCTACCTCCCCCCAAACTCAGATCTCTGAGGTGAATGCAGTTCAATCTGCCCCTTCACAACAATCTGGAGGTAAGAAGAAGACAAAGAATAAATCAAAAAATAATAATGAACAACCAAAAAATCAAACACCTGCTACCGAAAAGCAACCACAACGGAAACTGAAATTCCCGTGTATCATTTGTGGTGACGATCACTACACTCGAGATTGTCCATTTTGCAATGAAGTGACCAAAATGTTCCAAGGGAAGTCACAACCCGTTGTGCTTACTCAACCTTTTCTGCAACAGAAATCCATGGTTGCTCAAACCCCCTCTCCTGGGGGCAGTTCTGGCAATCCTAATGATGAGGCCTTGTCGAGTGCACATATTTATATGTTTAATGGGATTAATTTGACCACTCTCTCTAAGACCTACGACACACCAAGTAACCCTGACAAACGAAAAGACACTAACGGTGTCAGCACTTTACCGGATCCATCATCATCCTCTGTTAGTCTTCCAACGATTAATCCTCCGTCTTGACCACTTCAGATTGAGAAACCCACGTTCGACTCTATCTTACGCCCTCCTAAGAGCACTATCCGCAAAGCTACCTTTAATCTGAGTTCACGTGCTACCCAAAACTACAACATTGTTGAAGATTTGGCTCAAGCACCATGTGTTATGTCTGCGTTAGAAGTTCTACAGCACTGCCCCAGTCAATGTAGAACGCTCTTGACTGCTCTTGGTGCTATTGATCCTGAGTCGTCCAACTAGATCATGTTTAACCTGGATAATTATGCGTCTCAACTCTCCCACCAACTTGCTTTCCAAGTTGATGTTGTTCTTCATAATCAACAAATCTATCGAACTATCCTGGATGAGGGAGCCTCAACTTGTGTCATGTCTTTAGCGTGTTGGAAAGGTTTAAAATCACCAGCACTCAACAAATCCCCAACAATGTTACACACCTTTGATGGGCAAGGTTTTCATCCCCATGGTCTTTTACAGTCCCTGCCCATCCAATTGGGTGGCAAAACCATTACTGTTGATGTCGAGGTGGTCGATGCCCCCCTCGATTACAACTTGTTACTTGGAAGAAGTTGGTTTTATCCCATGATTGTCGTTGCCTCGTCGGTCTTTCAATGTGTACAATTTCCTCACCAGGGCAAAATTGTCACTGTTGATCAGTTGAATTTTTGCATGACCAATGCTCGTGCTCCCGCTACCAACAATATTCCTTTCTTGGGAGACCACAAGATCACGTATAAAAGCCTTGGTGTTAGCTTACTGAAAGATTCTAGCCTCATGGGTACCTTCCCTACACCACTTCCACCGACTACACATCACATTGCCACCGTCGATATGATTTCGATCGCGACTTATCAATCTTTGGAATCATCCGACCCTTGGATTGTACCTTGTCCTTTGGAATTCTATGCACTAAGTGACACCGTGCCACTTAGTCCAGCCGAAACGTCATACGTTTCTACCCAATCTGCTTCTCCCTTGTCAGATGACCAACATCTATTGGCACTTGATAGTTCCTCGATGCAATCACGGTTGAGTTCCTTGTCGTCTGCAATCGACTACATTTCCCCACCTTTTTCTTCAGATGAATCTATTCCGAAGATGCTTCGCATCGACAAGTTACCTTGGGATAATAACCATCACCGATCCTCTTTTATTTCCCCTCGTGAAGAAATCAGGGAAGATATACACTCTATCTCCCCTCCTGGAGTTGATTTTTCATCATCTCCCATGATTTCAACTTCTGACGATCTGGATCCAGTAGTGGACATGGTGATTTCTTCGGTAGGTTTATTGGAGCCTGATCTCCTTACTCCTATCCCGGCCCTCGACCTGTGTTCCTTCTCGAATGACTATCTTCCATCCAGCGAAGATCTCCTGGACGCCATGACCACGTTTTATCCATTGACATGGTACCCTTCTAGAGCATTATCCTTTTGGAAGCCATGATCTGGATGAAACTACGAGCATAGTTTCTCTTCTCTGTGGAAAGCTCGTTAAAAAATGAAACAGAGGCCTTGAGCATAGTTCTTTTCCTGTGTCGAGCTCGTTAAAAAATGAAATAGTCAACTCTCTTGAACCTTCTTTTCATCCACCCTTATCCTTTGGTGAATGAATCGAAGCTTGGAGGGCATGTCTCCAGCCTTTGATGATCTTTCTGGAGTTAAGCCACTAGCTTTCAAGCTGGGGGCATACCGAGCTTAGTCTTTGTTCTTTCTTGTGCTCGTAAATACATGAGAATACATCCGGGTAGACTTTTATCTCTTTTTCGGACCTGTATGGATACACGAAAAAGGAACCCCCTGGAGTCTTCTTTAAGCTCTTTTCAGACTCTCTAAACATGAAAAGATTGCCGAGTGATCTTGCTTCCTTTCCCACTCGTTAAACAGTTTGAAAGGGCGTCTTTCGAGTGATAATTTATCTCTTTTTCGGCCTCGCGAGACTAACATTACGAAAAATGACAACATTGGAGTCATCTTTAAGTTCTTTTCAGACTCTCTAAAGATGAAAAGATTACCGAGCGACCTTGTTCTTTTCACGCTTGTTAAAGTATTTGAACAAAAATCTATTGAGCGATAGTTTATCTCTTTTTCGGTCTTGTTGGACTACTTTACGAAAAAGGAACTGAGAGAGTTCTCTTTTAAGTGTTTTTCCAGACTCTATAATCATGAAAAACCTTTGAGTTTTCTGTCTTTGGACTCGCTACACAAAACATCGACAGGCCCATATGGAATCGAACCCTTACTTCTTCCAGTTTGTTAAACAAAGGAAGAGGAACTTACCGAAGGTGAGTTTTATTGAGCATGTGTTATCCTCCTCGAGCTCATTAAATCAAAAAGAGGTACTTGTCTATCTGGATGGGGGGGAAATTGAAAGAAGCAAGCCAAGCAGTTTTGTGAGAACATTACCAAGTAACTCTTAGAGACGCCCTTGAACACGACACTTTGTCTTTTGCACACATTATAATCTACTGAACCTCTGCACTGAGCCAATCCTTTGAGTTTATTTCACTCCTTTGGGTCACCTGACGTAAGTCACAGCATCCACTGCATCATCAAGTTTTGATCCATGTCATGTTTCTGTTGTTATGCCTCAGTGTTCAAGGGAAGTATCCGCCTTGAGAGTCAACCGTCACAAATATCTTGTCTCAACACCCGTGTCAGTCCATGTTCATTTGATCTACCAATTACATCTCTGTGTCTGTTTCATGTCGTTGATGGGGGATACATCAAGGCCCTCCTTTGACGAGTCTATTCATGTCGACTTCAACACATTATCCAGGGACTAGACTTAGAAAACAATTAGTACTTTGGGACCTGCATGCCTCAATGGCAGGCCTCCTCACATTCGACAATGGGTTTACATCATTGACCTCTGATCGAATGATTCCATGGATGTTCGACTTCAGCTCATCCATTCACATTCGTTGGAATGTACTAGAGTACCTTGGGAATCATTAACATTAATGGTGATTTCTCTCGCGCTTGTTAATGGTTTACCTCATTGACCGGTAATCAAGTGGTTTCTGCCATGTTCGACATCAGAACATCTATTCACATGGTTAGATTCGTACTACATTGGGATCGGTAAGAAGACCCTGGGTTGAGTGATCACTTTGATATGTGTTTTTCCCAGGTTGCGAAGGAGTTTCTCTTGAACAATGACACATATATATTGTTACATAGATCCACTTTGTATTGTTCATGGCTATGTTTTGTCATCTCGTAGATCCACTGTGTATTCTTTGTGGCTACGATCAGTTCAGGTCAT
Source organism: Picea engelmannii (assembly GCA_009831015.1). Taxonomy (NCBI): domain Eukaryota; kingdom Viridiplantae; phylum Streptophyta; class Pinopsida; order Pinales; family Pinaceae; genus Picea; species Picea engelmannii. The sequence goes on along the minus strand of ML829955.1, from coordinate 23,921 downwards.
AAGAGTATAGATCCATAGTGTATTTTCAGTGGCTATACCTTTTTATCGATACAATTATGGATCCGCGGTGTATTTTATGGTGGCCATATATTGCAAGTCTTGATCACCAAAGCATAGGTATGCCTGCCTTGGGTTTGAAACATGTCATAATATTTGTTGGATGTTTGTGTGCAGCTTTTGTCGGGTTCTCTACGTCTATACCCTTGCTTGAAAGTCTACAAAGCATTTCAGTTATCAGTTCTAATCTTCTAACTTCATACTTTGGGGGGAAATCTGTTACACATCAAAAATACTCACTTTGATAGTGTCACAAGTGTCATCATTACAAAGGTCGCAAGTGTCGCATTTCGCTCACAAGGTCGCAAGTGTCGCATGTTGCTCACAAGTGTCGCAAGTGTCAAAGAAAGCATGCTGCCATGATGCCTATGTCGTGCCTATAACAACATGAGGAGGACACTTGAAACACCTCAAACACTTGATTTCGAAGAGGAGAAATGAGTCAGCAGTCTTACAAACCTTTTGCCATCTGAAAGCACCTCAAAAACTGAGTTTTTGGAGGGGAGCGCTCCCCTATACCTCTTATGGGAGTGCTGGCGCTCCCGCTTACACTGTCTGGGAGTGTTATAAAGCTCTTTGGCCCTTCTGTAGGAGCGCTCCTACCCTCAGAAGCGTTGGAGCTCCCCTAAATCCTACTAGGGAGCGCTATAGCGCTCTGAGTGCCCTTTTGAGGGAGCCCTACCTATTTTAGGCAACAGTTGAGTTGTTGAGATGAATGGGGGAAGGATCTTCTCATTCTTAGAAGACAGTCGAGCTCGAATCCATAGTCCATCCATGATCTTAGGGCAGATCCTCAACTGAAGGAGGAAAATCCTCACCTTCCCCAAGGATATCTCAAGTTGTTGAGCCTCTCCAAGGCTATATAAGCAAGATTTATAATGGTGAAAGGGGGACTGGAAAAGGGAGAATCACACCAAATTTATGATCTCATAAGTGGCGTTGGAACAAAGATATTTTGGAAGCAAGAGACCTATGATCTCATAGGGAGCAATCGGTGAAACTATTATCATTCGGATCGTGGATCTTTTGAGCAAGGGGTAGACAAGGAGGACTTGACGAAACTGTTGCAATTCATCTATGGTTGTAAGCGATGTTTTGTCCTCATTAATATAATTTTCTTGGCCTGTTTCTTTCTAATTCGTGTTCAATATCACATGAATTTGTCTCTTTAGTAGATAGACCTATTTCGGACTAATCTTGATAGAGTAGGAAGTAGTCTTACTTTGTTTTTCTACAGGGCTTATCGAGGAGCGAAATATTGGAGCTCAACTCGGAGCGTGCAAGGACAAACACCGGTAAAAGATACTTCTTTTCTCCTTCCTTCTCACACACTAGTCCACCTAGATCTAAAAGGAAGTCATTGACCATGATAAGCACTTTCTGTCTTAGAGTTAAGAGTCTAGCTCTTTGAGGAGATCTACCTGTCCGCAGGGAGATTTTCCTTCAACACCAGCCACAGAGGAGTGGAGGAGCAGAGAGCAGCAGTGGTCAAGGCAATGGTCAGGGTAGAGATATGAGCAAAGTGAAGTTCTTTGTTTGTAAGAAGTTCAGGAACTATGTTGGACAGTATCCGAACAATAAGAAGAAGAAGGGTGGTACAACAGCTACAACAGAGGAGGAAGACTTTCAGACACAGTTTCAGAGAAAGTGTGATTTTCATATATGTTGTAGTTCGGTTGAGTCATCACCATGTATCTGGTATATTGATAGCGGGGCATCGAGCCATATGATTGGAGTTCGAGAGAATTTTTCTGATCTCAGAGGCCCTGAGGTCAGGATGGATATTTCTCTTGGAGATGACAGAGTAGTCACAGTTGCTGAGATTGGCACAGTTTCTTTTAGGAGAGAGCTTGCCACCTATATCATTTATTGATGTTCTTTTCGTCCCTCAGATGAAGAAGAACTTGATTTTAATTTCCACCCTCCAGGATAGAGGTCTTGAGGTTACATTCAGAGGCACCGAGGTACTAATTCATCCTCGGGGGTCTTCACTAGACTTAGGACAGGTGATTGGAGTGAGAGATGTGGATCTGTACAGATTACTTTTTCAGTCACTTCTTACATTGGTGGCTAGTAGTGACAACAGCAGATAGTTGTGTGAGTTATGGCATCGCAGGATGGACCACCTACATCATGGGGATCTTGGAGGGTTGAGAGAGGTTGTGACCGAAGTGCCATAGATCAACATAGAGCATCAAGATGTTTGCAGAGGGTGTGTGCTTGGAAAAATTTTCAAGGCATCGTTCCCCAGCAGTGACAACAGGTCAACTAGGATACTGGATTTAGTACACACGGATGTGTGTGGGCCCATGACTCGGAATTCCTTGAGTGGTTGTGAGTATTATCTCACATTTAATGATGACTACTCAAGAAAGACTTGGATCTATTTACTGAAGGCCAAGAGTGAGGTCTTCGCACGGTTCCAAGAGTTCAAAGCTCTTGTGGAGAACCAGTCGGGAAAGGGGATCAAAGTCTTGTGGTCAGATAACGGGGGAGAGTATTCCTCGAGATAGTTTGTAGACTTTTGTGCACAACATGGCATCAGGAGATAGATGACCGTACCTTACAAGAGGAAGAACCGGGCCATTACCAGTGCGGCGAGATCCATGCTGCATGATCATAGTTTGCTTTTGTATTTGTGGGCAGAGGCATGTGCTACTGCAGTTTATATGCAGAATAGGAGCCCCCATAGGATTTTGGGGAAGATGACTCCTGAGGAAGCCTTCATTGATAGGAGGCCCGATGTCGAGCACATCAGGATATTTGGGTACTTGACTTTCTCTCATGTCCCCTCAAAGAGGAGGACAAAGCTAGACCCCACAGCCTAGCAGAGGATTCTAGTTGGATACTCAGAGGTGTTGAAAGCCTATCGCATCTACATTCCGCCACTTAGGAAAGTGGTTGTGAGAAGAGATGTTATATTTGAGGAGGATAGGGCTTTTGCGAGATCTCTCGAGTCGAGAGTTGGAGTTGAGGATGATGCAGAGTTGTCAGTTTCAGTCTCAGAGGGAGCAAAGGCTCAGACGTCAGGTACACCAATATTAGGGGTGACAGGGTCACCATGCACAGCTTCAGGGTCACAGTCAGAGCACGTTCAGTCAGATGGGGCACAGACTTCAGAGGGAGTACAGACTTCAGGATCGCAGAGTGTTGAGGCGAGTCCTGAGGCCATTACTCTTGGGTAGAGAGACCTTGTTTCTTCGTTGACCACTTCAGGGAAGAGGAGACCTAGATGGTTTCAGGAGACCCTGAAGGAGGCTAGGGAGAATGTAGGGGAGCCCAAGAGACAAATCAGAGAGAGCAACCCACCAGTCAGATTGGGAGCATATTTGGCATTAGTGACGAGTATCAGGGATATTGAGCCACTGACTTTTGCACAGGTAGTGGACCATCAGGTCTGGAGAGAGGCCATGGTCGAGGAGTCTGACTCCATTGTGTGCAATGATGTATGGGATGTGGTTTCGAGGCCATTGGGGAAGTCAGTTGTGACTTCCAGGTGGTTGTACAAGACCAAGATTGTTGTAGATGGCAGCGTGGAGAAACACAAGGCCTGTTTTGTGGCACAAGGCTTATCACAGATTGAGGGAGTCGACTATGATGAGACTTTCACACCAGTTGCGAGATACACTTCTATCAGGACTATCATTGCCATTACAGCAGAGATGGGTTGGCGCATTCATCAAATGGATGTGAAAATCGCATTTTTGAATGGATTTATTGAGGAGGAGGTGTACATAGAGAAGCCACAGGGTTTTGAGGTGGGTGACAGGGAGATTCACGTGTGTCTTCTGAGGAAGGCACTATATGGACTGAAGCAAGCTCCCCGAGCTTGGTATTCACGGATTGATACTTATTTTCTTCAGATGGGCTTTGAGAAGAGCGATGTTGATCCAAACCTCTATTTCATCATTAGGGGTGAGGACACGCTCATTCTCATTTTGCATGTGGATGATCTATTCATTATTGGAGCCGAGGATCTCATAGCTGAGTGCCAGTTGGGACTTGCATCGGAGTTTGAGATGAGTGATATCGGATTGATGCACTACTTTCTGGGTATGGAGGTATGGCAGGAGGAGGGTCACATATTTCTCAGGCAGGGGAAGTATGCAACAGACATTTTGAGCAGGTTTTGGATGGAGGACTGCAGACCCATGTCTACACCTATGATCACCAACTGTAAGAAGCTTAGTGCTTCAGATAGCTAGTTGGTGGATGCCACAGTATACAAGAAGTTGATCAGTTCACTTATGTATATGGTTAACACCAGACCAGATATATGTTTTGTCGTGAACACACTCAGCCAGTACATGGTTGAGTCGAGGAGTGTTCACATGGTTGGGGTAAAACACGTTTTGAGATATGTTGTTGAGACAGTGGACTTTGGCCTAGACTATGTCAGGGGAGATGGAGTCAGTTTGGTTGGCTACACAGATTCAGACTGGGCAGGATGCACTGTTGACGAGAAAAGCACCTCAGGGTGTTGCTTCAGTTTGGGGTCAGGACTTGTTTCCTGGTTCAGCCTGAAGCAGAAGACAGTTTCTTTGATTTCGACCGAGGCAGAGTATATGGCAGCCAGTCAAGCCAGTTGTGAGGCCATTTGGCTTCACAAGATGCTAGTTGGTTTATTCGGTCAGGAGATGTCTTCAACTGTCATTCACTGTGATAATCAGAGTTGCATATAACTCTCTAAGAATCCAGTGTTTCATGATCGGTCGAAGCATATTGAGATCAGGTACCACTTCATTCATGACTGGGTTCATAGAGGGGCAGTTCAGTTGCAGTATATATCTACAGATGATCAGGTAGTAGATATTCTCACCAAGGCCTTGCCACGGGGCAAGCATGTCTTCTTCAGAGACAAGATGGGCTTGGTGAGGAACACCTTCCTCGATAAGATGGAGTGTTGAGATTTATACCTTGGGAGGTGTTCCCCATGTGCTTTTGACCTCCTTAGCACATGAGGGAAGGACATGATACTTTGTACCTTGTACTTTTGTCTATTTTCACTTTGACTTTGGTTAAAGTGAAATTTGGTCACTTTTGGCATAAAGTGATTATTAATTCACAAAGGGGTGAATTTGG
>ML829955.1:0-15713 GCA_009831015.1 Picea engelmannii | reverse complement strand
AGATCTTGAGGAATAGATGGCTTAGATGTTTGAACATCTAGTGAGCATAGTTGTGCAATAACGCCTTGATGCCCCTTTTTCAATAATTTTTTCATGCCATTAGAGCTTATCACCTTACTGGGTTTCCCTGTGATACCTCTTAATTAATTTCTTTTCCTTCCAATGAAAATTTCATGAAAAGCTCTTGAAAATTAAAAGTCATTGTTCCTAATGATTGTAACCATCGGATTCCTAGTACAACATCAGCACCACCCATGGGTATAGGAATCATTGGACTATTCATTACATATTCCCCCATAGTAAGATTGATCTTATTGCATTTTCGTGAGCAATTGATAGTTCCTCCATCTGCAATCATTACTTGAAACTCTGGTGTTGAATATACAAAGTAATTGAGAGATTTGGCTAATTTATAATGAATGAAATTATGAGTACTGCGAGAATCAATTAGGACTATTACATTTTTCTTTTTGATGTATCCTTCGATATTGAGGGTTTGAGGAGTGCTAATTCCAGCCAATGCATTACACAATATCATGGGAGTCAACTCCTTAGACAAAATTGCTTCTATGTTTTCATCTTGAGATGGTTCTTGTTCTTGTTCTTCTTCCTCTTCACAATCTATGTATAATAATTTCTTCTCACCGCACTTATGTCCCTTACTGTACTTGTTGTCACAATTAAAGCATAAACTTTTTGCTTTTCTTTCCTCCAATTGTTGAGGTGTCAACATTGTAGGTTGAGGTGTTTTAGAAGGAGCATTATTCTCTCTATAGATGTTAGGATTGGTCCTTCTAGTAGCCATAGCCATATTTTTACTTTCAACATTTCTTGCCACCCTAGATGCATTCTCCAATGATTTGGGTTTCCAAAGGCGAACCTCATGTTGAATGTTATATCTTAAAGTTCCTATGAATACATCAATCAAGTGTTCATCTGGAATATCTGTTACCTTTATATTCAATCTTTGGAAGTTCTCAATGTGCTCTGTAACTAAACCCTTTTGCTTGAGATTTATCAATTGGCTAAAGAAGGTATTGCTCCTTGTATCCTCGTAGTGTGCTATCATTTCTTCCTTGAAAATTGTCCAAGTGACAAGTGATTTGCGATAACAAAGCCATCTATACCATACAAATTGATTAGGTTATAAATATAAAGAAGCAATTCATACCTTTTGTGTATGTGGCACATTATGTAGATCAAAGAATTGCTCCATCTGAAATATCCATGTGCTAGGGTTCTTGCCATCAAACTTCCTCATATCAATCTTAGAAACGTGTTTGGTCTTCAACCTAAGGTTAGAGTTTCTTCATTCTTGATTCACCTTCCTTGTGCCTTTATCGTGAATTTCATGGGATGCATTTTCACTTTCAGGTGTCCTCTCGGTTACGAAATTTTTCAATAATTCCATGATCTCCCCTTTTAAAGCGTCCATCTTAGTATTTATTGCCTCAAACTTAGCTTCTATTGAATCCATCATCTCTTGTAGTTCATCTTTTGTTATTGTCTTCTTTTTTAAATCATTTATGTCCCTACACATTTCTTCACCTTCATCAAGAGTCCAAGTAGGATTTCCTGGAGGCTTATTTGGTGTAGAAGCTCCCTTTTTGGGTGGCATGTTGGTCAAGTATCACTTTTGAACCTTGATTTTGAGGTGGTTCTGCTAGAAAATCTTTCTTCTGTTGTATCTCCGAAGTTTCATCCCTTCTAAGTATGAAACCTTTTTTTTTGGTAGTTCTCTGATATTTCTTCTCTGCAATGCCACAGGTCTGATCAAAATCGGATGTGTCAAGTGGAATTTACGGTAGCTTCCTCACAAGTTGTTGATTGTTTTCTTTTCCAGGAGATCTCACTTGTATAGAATACCCCGCACAAAATGCTTGATATAAAATTCTGAAACTCGTACCAGAAATACTACAAACTGTCTATTATCCAATGAAACTAGTCTCACTCAATTTGGATACTCTAGAAAGAATTTATGATTGTTTTACCTAGAACACCTTCTTGAGACTAGTCAATAGGACTAGTCAGATACCCTATCTTCCACATGGTGTATCTACAAATGTAAGATGACCCAGAAGTTGAACCTTTTACCAAAAATACCTTACTAAATTTTTTGAATAGCCTCAAGAGTTCGGGGTCTGAAACGTTACAGAACAATTTTTATAGCGAAAATTCTGCAATGACTCAGTTTAGGATGATTCCAGAACCCTATCTTGTACAGATCATATCTCTGAAAGTATAAGGCCTCAGGAGCTAAAATTTTAACCCAGCGTACCTTGATCCGTCTACTAAATATCCTCCAAGCCGTTCCTTCTAAAACATTGTAGAAAGAAAGTTATAGCAAAAATTTCAAGGTGTCTCAGACTCGGCAAAGAAACCCCAAGACCTTGAGCTCTGAAACCATATGTTAAGAACCAAATATCAATATAGCATAAAAAAACCTCAGAATAAGTACTCAACGCCTTGAAAAAGAGAGAATTTCAGATAATAAGCCTCTTCGAGGGGGCAACCTCCTTTTACCCCACATAAATGTTCAAGTACAAGATGATTCCAAATGAACATGTCTCCTTGGTACATATAGGAGACTAGGAGGTATAAATACAACTAATGGAATAAAGTCGACATAGATAAAATAACATTACTAATGTAATATGCCCCAATTAAGGGGTAATTAGCCAATATTAGGGCTTAACATTTTGGCTCTGGTAACCAGCTGCACCAACCAAGATTTTCCATATTTTTTTCTTGGAAAATGTAAACTTTCCACCATCTTAGGATCTATAGAACTATGACTAGCTCCTGAATCAATTAAAATAGTAGTGGTTTGGTTGTTGATCATAACTTAAACTTCAATCATATGTTATTGATACTCTACTTTCTTGTTGTCCGGGCTGCATAGATCCTTAGTACACTTATTCTCATGTCCTCCATTGTTTCATCTCACTGAACATTATGAACAACTCTCATTTTGTCACTTATGTGAGGACAATATCTAAACATATGATCTCCTTTATAACCCCAACATTGAATGGGTGGTTGCCTTGGCCTTTGACCACCTGTCTCAATTGTTTTGGGTTCTCTAGAATTTGGTCGTCCCTGGGGATTATTTATGAAGAATGGTGGCTCAGTTCCCTTCTTCCTCTGATCCATCTTGAATTTCTTCTTGTTTTCCCAAGCTATTTGGAAAGTTGGCCTTGTCTTTTGTTGATCATATAGGCACTCAGATTGCCTTATGGTCTTCTCCAATGCTTTGGGATCATCATACTATATCTTGTCACTGATGAAAGATGGAAGCCCACTCAAATACCTTTGAATCTTAATTGTCTTGTCCTTGATGAAAGAAACATACCTCAGCAATTCTAATAACCTTCTTTCATATTCATCTATTGTCATACTCCCAATCTTGAGTTCAAAGAACTCTTTCATTTTCTTGTCATAGTATCTCTTAGTCAAGTATTTGTTTTCGAAATACTTCTTGAATCCCCTCCAAGTAACATTTTTCTCTTTAATGTGTTACACCTGCACAAGTTGATCCCACCACATGGATGCATTTCCTTTGAGTTGGTAGATGGAAATTCTTCCTTCTACATGAAAAGAATAATTGTGCAATTGAAAATACTTTCTCATGCCCAACAGCTAGGTCTCTGCATCTTCATCCTTCTTCTACCCATCATCAAATGTAAGAGGTTTGATTTTGTTCATTTTCCCTCATAGCTCATCCACCCCATACCTCTTATGCTTCCTGACAGGGGAAGGACTTGAGTTGTTGTGTGCTCTCTTATTGGAATGCCTCGGGGAGGGACGGTGATGTTTGCTAGCACCTTTTGTTCTTCTTTTCTCATCAAGAGACCTATGACTTCCTGATTTGCTTGAACCACTCTCCTTATCCAATTTCCTTTCTATTATTTTCAGTCTCTGCATCAACCTCATGTTGAAGTCTCCTTGTTTCTCCTTGGATCTCATAAGATTTTTGTTATTTCCTCGGTGAATTTGGACCTCTTTTTTAAAAAATTTAATAACTTTCATCATGCCCACGTCTTTATTTATTCCTTCCCCATGCCCATTAGAGTTTGTTCCTTCAACTCCCAAATGTACATCCATTCCTCTAACTTCATTCTTCAAACTGAAAGCATCCCATGCCTCCTCCATTTCTTTGCACCGTGAAACAATTCGATTCGGTTCTATCAATCATTAACTCTGCAAAATGTGCAATCCACCAAGTTTTTGTCAGGCTATCAGACTTTAATAATTTTCCAGAATAAACCAATCTGATTCAAAAAAAAAATATCAGATTCCATTTTCAGTGGGTCTTGGTCGATCAAGAACCCCTAGAACTTCTATCTCTAAGCCCAGTTCTGTTCTGCAACAATTTTTGGGCACTATCCCCTTTTTCTTCATCCCTTGGTTCACATGTGACCATGGTTGTGACCCAGTGCTAATGATTTGGGCGCTTATCTAGAGCCGTGAAACTTTGAGGCTCCGGAGCTTCGGAGGTTTCCCTTTTCCGCACATCCCAAACATCACAGATCAATTAACTGTCAACGCGTGAAGAACAGTGGATCTACGGTCCACATTCCTTGCTTAGATCTACAATGGATCAGAGCTTCGGAACTCCAGGCTTCGACGGTATCCAAAGCACATCACAATAATCTCCCGGCATGTCAAATTGGCGAACTCACGAAGTGGGGTGGATCAACGGTCCACGTCTTCCCAGCATCCAACGGCTGATACTCGCTACGAAACTCTGGCTTCGGAACTTTTTAAAGCACTGATGCATAGATCCATTGGAGTGTCGAACCAGGGAAATTTACAACCAACACATCAACGATCTACACCCCTTTGGAAACCAATGACCCCGATGAATTATGGGACTCTGGCTTCGGAAGTTCCAAATTGTCCTTACTCTCAATCTTCTGCAGTGCCCAGTCTCTAGACTACCGCATCTACCTCCACGCACCCCCTATCGGTCGACGATCGAGATTAACTCTGGCCTCTGGGATTTCCTAACTCAAGCCATTGCAAAACAATTTCCTCCAAAGTACCAAATCTCTGGACCTTGGGATCTGACGCCACGCGTCCTCAGGAACCAACGGTCGAGGTATACTATGGCCTTCGATAGTTCTCGACTCTATGCAAAACGTAACACAATTCCTATGGAGTACCAAGTCTCTGGATTTCAATAATTGGCGCCACACGTCCCTTATGACCCTCAGGGCCCCACTACCCATGCTCAAGAGGAGTGCTACGTGGCGGAATACTAGAAGTGGACACGTGGTCTAATATGATTGGTGACACATGTCACGTTCTAACTGGTATTTAAATCATCCAAGGGTTCTTAACTCACTGACATGTGGTACACATCCCATGTGTCCATGTCATCCCTGGTGATGTCAGTAGGGCACGTCACTTTGAAACTTCGAGTTTCGGAAGATTTTACACTTGCTTCCTCAATTCTCTCGAACGTCGAACTTCCAAACTATCTTACCTTCTGGGGTCCACATCGTATAGTTGTCAACAATTAAGGTGGTGGTATGTGGCATGCCTAGGAAGGTTCCACCTCACTTCAGGTGACTTCATCATGCCACGCCACTTTATGTCTTCGGCTTCGGGACTTCGGGCTCCAGAACCTTTCATGCTAGCATACTCCAAGTATCCCGAACGTTGAAGTCTCGAGCAGACCAATCTGCTGACACGTATCCCTTTTGGCGAACACTCTGGATTAACTCTGGACTTCAGAACGTTGAGCTTCAGAAGTTTTCCCCCTCTCACTCCTTATTACTCCTGAACCACGAACTTCCAAATAAACTGATCCTCCTTGGTCAAATCCAACGGTCAACACTCCTCCCTGGATCTATGATGTAGATCCTCTTCAGGACTTCGAAGCTTCGGGCTTTGGCTCTATCTGCTCTGTAACACAAACTCCATCGAAGTCGCGAAGTCTGAATGACTTGGAGGTTAATCTTCATGCACTTTCTCCAAATATGACGGTTGTGAAGGTTCCTCCTTCTCCCGAACAAATCCTATGACCGAACATCACGATTGTTGTGGTTTCCTTCTTTGTGGCCATTTCTTAAACCGTTATACCTCCTGCACTTCTGAACACAGTCCAAGTGTTCTCTCAACTCCCTTCTGGCACTATGTACATCAAAATTATCTAGACTTTTTACTCTAAATTCCTCATTCATGGCACATCCAGGTTCAGTGTTGAAACCATGGGCTCTGAACTTGAATTCTGTCCATTTAGACAACAATTCTCTTCTGAAATTTTTTCTTCACTTCAACTTACATGGCCCATCCAGGGTCAGTGTTGAAACCATGGCTCTGATACCATTTTGTAACATCCCCAACCACAAACCTCTACTGGGAAATGCTACAATATCCATTGTATCATTGATTTTATGTTTTTATACCAATTCGTGACATCCCCGGCCATCAACAGGTCAGGAAATGTCACTGAGACAGACTTCTTTTGTGGAAAAAATCACATATAAAACTTAACAAGAAATAAATACAAATAAAATATGATATTCATATATATATAATGCAATTAAACAGACATCAATACTCTGCTCATACACATGTTCATACGGAAGCAACATTAACACATACATGCAATATATATATATAGGCATCACTCATCAATTATAACACATGTAAAAATACACAACATACAATGAACAGAGAATTTATACTTATCTTTTAATAGATGATCATCAACTATATGTAGATCTCCCATGAACCTCCCAGCCTTGGACCGCGCTTCTCATCACACTCAGTAGTGGATCACCCTCGCGCTGGGACTAAACTGCACCGGGTAATGGATTCATAGGCTTGGCAAGAACAACATGAAAGTCGCATAGATCAACAGGAATGATTTTTCTCCAGGAGCCACTCACACTAACATCCTACAGCCTCTCATTCCCTACATGCCTGTCCCACCCCAGGAAGTGTGCCCCTTCTCTAATCAACATTCCTTCGGTTGCCCCACTTCCCTTCCAGAGCTTCAGCAACAGGCCAGACAAGAATATCTGAGCACTATAGCTGTCATTGGGATCCCTCTCATAAATCACTTCCTCAACAACCTCTCTCACCTGGAGAGAGTTGTTTACAGCCTGAAAACCTGCTTCTTCCGTCCACAAGCCTGACAACCCGCCTCTTCAAACCCACGGGTATGACAACCTGCTTCTTCAATCCAACTACTAAATAAATTTTAGTGAGGGTGATGGAAACAACAATCTTGGTATAGAATAGATGATTGTAGCAAGCCATGCTTAGTCTAAGAACTTTGTTGGCAACAACAACAAACTGGGCGATGGAAACGATATTGACGGGGCAATACACATGCAACCCCATGTACAAGTTTAGTGAAATATCAGTTCAGGATTGTTGCAGAGGTTCATGTGGTTTATGTATTCGGTAATGGCGAACTGGCTCACTGCGTGACTCCTCAATTCATGGGTGCGTGGGTGAAACTGGCTAACGGATGGTCAACTTGGTTAGAAAGGCGAGCCTCAATGAACTTAGAATAAATTCATATTCTCTTTACAACCTTTTAGAATAATAATTATATAGTATTCTCTTGGTTTTAATCTCTTAAGTTTAACCCCTCTTTCCTAGACTCACAACCTCCTCCCTTGCCCAACCCAGTGGAGCTTAGTCCCCCATAACTCTTTCTTTGTGGCCGGTTTGCACGCAGCGATGTAATTTTATTAATGGTATGAGTGTTTACATATAAAAAAATAAATAAGCTCATTGGCCTTAAGCATCTAGGCTCTCTGACCTAATAAACATATAATTCTCCAAGCTTATAAACACTTGGCTCACCAGCCTATAAACATAATTACAATTCAGCAGTGGCTCGGCCTTGGGCTATTACATCTGTAGTAGTAAATTACTCCATCAAGGATCTCAGGTATGACTCTATGAACAGCGTCTCACCTTCAAAAGGATTTAACGGTTTCACCTTCCTAAAAATGTTGGCATAGAATAAATTTCTTACCTATTATTCTTCTATCTGCAGTATAACCTTTAAAAAAAATATGTCCTTTCATAGTTTATTATTTAATAGATTTTTACAGTTTGTTTGCATTCTTATTGATACCTGATACTCTTATGGATCCAAAAATAATGATGGGACTCTTTTATGCGAGGACCCATCAGGTTTTCTTGTGCCACCCTCTCCCCTTCTCCAAGAGATAGTTCACGACTGTGCCTTTTCGATCTTGTCAATGCCATACACACAAGTATAAGCGGACACTTCGGATTTGAATAATTATGACTTGATTCTCGGTTTTATGCCATACAGACTAATATTGTATTGTATGCATTTTCTACAGGTTATAATCCTTGCAAATCAGGGATTTGGATGTGGATAGGAAAGGTATTTGAGTTCCTCTCCTAGGCTTTAATGAAGGAAGTCAAAGATATCAATTTTCATTAATATTTAAATGTTGGCAAGTTTCCATATTTGAATTCCAAAGAAAGACTCTATGTTTTGTAACTTGAACAATCATTACAAAACACTTATACATGTAAATATGTTATTAAATTTGAGAACAAAGACAGTGAGTGTAGCAAGACTTTCATACTTTTCTAATATAAACTCTTCCAATAATTTGATGAAATTGTTATTTGTTTCTTGATTTCTTTAGAAGTTTCACACAATAAACAATATATATCTAGAGTTATATCCAGTTATCTAAACATGTGATAACCCCTATGTGATTATTCCATTTTGATCTTGCTATATAATTCATTGTACTCAATATCATGTAATAAATTTATGTACAATTTTCCATTATGATATTATCATAACATTCCTAGTTACTCAATCGAAAATGTAATATTTTTTGTAGAATTATCAATTTTGATCTTTCTTTAACATTCCTAGTATTCAGTAGCAAATGCACATCAGGATATTTACAATAAAAATAATAACTTGACAATTAAATATGTATATAAATGGAACTTGGGAGAAAATAAGGAACAACAAAGTTCCACCCAGTCGTAGAGTGGATCAGCCAAAATTGCTTGATCCAGTCACCCCCAGTCCTAATCATGAATCAATAAGGGAGAAAAAATGAGCCTTCTTATCCAGGAATCCTCTTGTATTTCTGCATTTTTCTGACACCTCAGTGCTCACACAAAAACCCTTGAGTTTCTTTTGCTTACCAAAACTTTTCTAGAGATTTCTTTCTCACTTTCACATGCTAAGAAGCATCCTGCATTCTCACATGTGTAAATATTTTTTTCCTAGGTATTCATTTTTCTCAATGTCAGTGTTTCATGAAAACCTGCACAGGAGACCTAGCTAAAGCATACACAAACAAAGCTTACCAAGAAAAGTAGAGAGATACACAATGAAGAATGAGAATCAATGTATATTATGATCTAATCAATGGGTGAGTGATCTTCACTCATATATGCAATGACATCCTATAATTAGGAATGCATGCATAATAGTGATGGTCTAAGATTAGAAAGTAAAAAATAGAACTAGTCAGTTAACTTCCACTGAAGTAGTGTTACTCCCACTGAACTAGTGTGTCGAAAATATAAATTTCTCCAACACCCCCCGGAACATCACTATGGAGTAAAAAATCAGTTCCGGCTATTAGGCCATATTAGGTACTCATGTACAATGCAACTAATGAACACTGAATAAAAATGAGGAAAGAGAGAAAACCACGTGGGAACAAAACCCCCCCTCAAAAGATAATGTATCAAAAGAAGAAAATGGCAGTTGCTAGGCAACGGTGTTCTTCACTTCAACACGATCCCACAAAGTCTGAAACTTCTGCTCACTGAAAGTCTTCGTGAAGATCTACAAATATTTATGGATCTAACGAAGTCCTTTGGAAACCTGTCGGGCATTGTACCTCTTGATCCTGTGGACCCATCTGCACCTGAAAATATTCATTTTTGGTGGAAGTGGAACCAGATGCCAAGTTTGATTCTCTAGGAGAGATTCATGCTCCTCCTGCATGGCTTCTTGCCATAATGGATTTCCCACAACCTTATTGTAGGTTTGCGGATCAGTAGATTGAACCATATAGCAATGCATGGGCATCGTAAGTTCTAAAGCTGAAAGTATGTGAGAAGGCTCTTCATGATGAGATTGAATCCTCCTTGAATCCAATGGATTCGTTACAAGTTTTCATGTTGCCTGAAGTGTGGTATGTGCCTTCTTGGGCATCTGTTGAACCTTTGGCATTGGCTTCTTATCTAGATGTACTACCTTCTTATTTCCATGTATAGAATCTGAGTGTATGGAATCATCTCTGATGTCTGAAACTGATGGAATCACAAGAGTATATGCATGTTGCATTGGAGGTTCATGCAAAGTGTTATCCTTATGTGTAAGTAGAATAGAAGATTCATCGTAAAAAAAAATAGTGAATTTATACAACCTTAACTTATGATCCACCTCACCAATTACAATGATGGAATTGCCATGCAGGTCAATTACTGAAACTGAATCTGATATAAATTCAACCTTTTTACCTTTCTAAGTGATCTGATAAACTGAGAGCATATTCGTAGAAATATTTGGAACATGTAGAACATTCTCAAAACTGTCATTGTGGAGTTCCACTCTCCCTTCTCCTACTACTGCTACTGGAGTATCATCCCGCATGAGAATAGGGGGTCTTGAGAATGAACTCAAAGAAGAGAAAACTTATTCTTTTCTGCCATATGATGGGATGCACAAAAAACTATAATCCATTAATCAAATGAGGAATTAATTACAATCAGAGCATGATCATTACCTTTCTTAGGATCATGATCTTTTTCCTTTCGTTTCTTGACTCCCTCTGGAATGAAGTTTCCAAGGTTGTTTTGTTGAAGTGCATGTGCCACAAGATTGATTTGTTTCTTCATGTATGCGTATTCTTCATGATTCGGTTTATTGCAGTAAGTGCATTGTTTTTCCTTCTTCTTTTTCTTCGAATCTGAAGAGTATTTGGAACTTGAAGAATCGTTAAAGGGTTTAAAATATCTCTCCTTCTCATTCTGTTTCTCCTTCTCATTCTGTTTGGATGATCATTTTCCATCATGCATGGTGAGTGCATGTTCTTTGGGATCCTTGATGAGGCCCATTTGTATGAGTTTTGTTTTCTCTTATGTGAGAGACTCAATGAACTGAGGTAACATATGCATTTTCCAATTTGTTCCAAAAAGACATCTGCCAAAATGGAAATTAGAGACATATATAGCATATTTTGGTCCTAGCTTGGCCAAGATTGTTAGAATAAGTTGTTTCTCTTATGTATACTTATCAATAACACATTCACCCAAACTCAATAGCAAATATTTAAATTTATTTAAAAAATCATGTATATTATCAAAACTTTTAGGGTCTAAGGTATTCAACTCTAGCTCAAGCATATGACCTCGCATTTCATCCTGTTTTCCAAAGAGACCTTCAAAGGTGGTCCAGATCTCGTTTGGAGTCTTTCATGCGGCAACATGAAACCATATATCAGTGGAGATTAACTCAATAAGTAGTCTTGTGGCCTCATCCTTACGGTTCGCCCATTTGGTCTTCTCTGATGTAGGTTTTGTTTTTGTCGCCATCGTCAAATTATACAATCCTTTTCTTTTGAGTTAGAGTGCGGCCTTTGGCTTCCATTCAAAATAGTTGTACGGTGTGAGTATTATCACCAAACTTGATTGAAGAAGTCGCATCATCTCCATCCATGTTATTGATTTTGAAAAGATCTTGAAAACCCAGATCGTGGATTCCAAGATATGATTGACAATTCTATGGCAACTATAGATATGATAAAACATATATATCTCCTAAAATATGATGTGGGTTTTGGAGATTTGTGGTGAGCATGAGCATCCCTATGTCATACGTCTCTTGTCCAAATTTCAGCCCGACCCAGATCATAGATTTTGAGATATGGCCATTTTACTGCAAAAACCCAATTTTTTGGAGGGTAGCTGAATTCTCGCATCCTAGAGAAGGAAAAAGTGCAACGATGTTGAATAGTTGCACCCTAGTGAAGGACACAGTGCAACTATTGTGAAAAATTGAATCGTCGAACCCTGGATGAATAACACAGTGCGACGACGTCGCACCTTGGCTGTGTATAGGCTGCGACGATTCTAATCATCGCACCTTTCAATAGGGATAGGTCGCGACGATTGCGAAAACTAGGTTTACTCAAATCCTCTTTCACTCTTTTCTAGCTTGTCTAGGTTGCCCGAAGAAGCTCTACTCCGATACCATGTCAATGTTTCATGGAAACCTACACAAGAGACCTAGCTAAAGCATACACAAACAAAGTTTATCAAGAAAAGGAAGAGAGATACACAATGAAGAATGAGAATCAATGTATATTATAATATAATCAATGAGTGAGTGATCTTCACTCATATAGGCAATGACATCCTATAATTAGGAATGCATGCATAATAGTGATGGTCTAAGATTAGAAAGTATAAAATAGAACTAGTCGGTTAACTTCCACTGAACTAATGTTATTCCCACTGAACTAGTGTGCCAAAAATAGAAATTTCTCCAACACCCAAGCTCATTTCCCTCCTTGAGAAATTCACAGCCTTGGAAATCCTTGATTTTCAAGGTGTGTCAATCATCAAAATTGATTTATACACTTGTCCCTTTTTCCCACGATTAACTCCATCTCTTTCCCCACTCATGGATTCATGATCACCTCTTTTAACTTGTATGTTCCTTTTGTCCCCTTTCATTAATTTAATCAAAATGTTTTCTCTTACATCTGTCCAATAACTAAGGACACTTGGAAAGTCACTGTCTTGCACAATAATTAAATTAACAATAGTCAAATTTATCAACTAATTCTACATTCAAATTTTCCCTCTTAAGGAATTATTCAACATGGTAATTACTTTATTTGAGGGGTATTACATACTCTCCCCCTTGGACTTAACACCATCCTCGGTGTTAATTTTTATTCTTTTCGGTCATACCTGGAACAAATCTAGATATGTATTCCTCATGACATCCTCCAACTCCCAAGTAGCTTCTTCAGGGATAAAGTGCTTCCATTGCACTTTTACCTTCACGATGACCCAGTTCTGCAACACTATTTCTTTCTTCTCCAGAATTCGCAAAGATTCCACCTAGAACTCACCTTCTGGTTCCACCTGTAACAAATTCCAATTAATTACATGAGTAGGGTCATGAACATACTCTTTAATAACAATATATGAAAAACGTTATGAACTTTTAAATTTGTCGGTAGTGCTAGCTGATATGTTATTGGGCCAATGTGAGATAGCACTTCAAAAGGTCCACAAAACCTTGATGTTAGTTTTGTGCATCTTCCAAGTTTCAGTGAACTATTTCTTGCCTTAACCCAAAGACAAAGATGATATCCAATATTAAATTTTTTATGTATTTTGTTGTGATCTACGTAACTCTTTTGTCGGTCCTCCACCACCTTTAAATTTTGTTGAGCCTTTTTAACAATCGATTCCATTTCCTGTAACATATCTGGTCCAACCATGATCCTGTCTACTGGATTATCCTAGCTAATAGGAGTCACACACTTCATGTCTTAAAGGATTTCAAAAGCACTCATTTTGGCTAAGGATTGATAATCGTTATTGTAGGAGAATTATAATAATAGTAAGTAGGGTAAAATCATGAAGATGGGTAACACGTTCGTGACAATCGGGTCTCAAAATTTCCTAGCGGCAATTTTTCGGCCGAAAAAATGTTCCTAGGAATTTTTTCGGTCGAAAACATTTTTGACTGAAAATTTGGACGTCAAATTGAACGGAGCCCTGACGGCGCCCTCGAAATTCATGTACAATGTTTTTTGGATGAATTTTTTTCTTGTGGTAATCATATTTCGGCTGAAACGTTTATTTTTAATGGATTCCATTAAAAACTAGGTTTCAACCGAAAGATTATTTCGACCGAAAACATGAAATTGGGACTGAAAACAAAAGCCAGAGAATTTCCCCAAGATTACCTGAACTTCGGAGGTTGTGAACTCCTGCAAATATTGAGAATTTGGTTTCGAAAATGACACCAGCATTTCCAAAATTGAATCTACTTTCAATTCCTATAATTTGTTTTCATTTTCTTCATTTTCTTTATTTTTTTTAAAAAATCACTGCATAATATTTTCAACAGACATTATGACTTGGTGAAATGAAATATTGGTATCTCTAAAAATATACACTGAAAAATTTAGAAAAAAATATATTCATAATCCTTAAACTATTACTTTCAAAAGGGTATGTTTAGATTTTAGTTTTAAATAAAAATTAAAATAGATACAAGGTGTAGAAAAGCATGTGTTTAATATCTGCAATGTTTTCAGCTTGGTCAACTTCAAAAAATTATAAAAATTATA
Organism: Picea engelmannii; assembly: GCA_009831015.1. Taxonomy (NCBI): domain Eukaryota; kingdom Viridiplantae; phylum Streptophyta; class Pinopsida; order Pinales; family Pinaceae; genus Picea; species Picea engelmannii. The sequence continues at coordinate 1,353 of ML829955.1, read as the reverse complement.
ATATTCATCCGTTAGATTCAAAATTATAGTCATAATACAATAGAGTCTCTGTAGATTGTTGCAGTATATTTCGTTTCTTAAAAACATAAGTTTAATAATAGATACATTGTTGTAGAAAAAGTTACCCATTATCATTCCTTTCATGTTTAAGGAACATACTCTTAAACAATTGTCAAATTGACATATCAAATCGTGATAAAAAAAAATTGAAAAATAGTCATTGGAAAGCTAACAAAATTCTTCACAAGTTTTGTTTTTACTGTAAAGTGAAATTCTAAATAAAAAAAATACTTTTGTATATCGAAAGTTGAAGAACTTGTGAAAATACAGTTTTTTTCCTCATAAAACAAGCAAAAGTGTAACCCATCTTCATGATTTCACCCAGTTGTCTTCCCATTTTGTCGGTTTATCCATCAAGTACATTTGAAACATGTATTCAATAATCTAGTTAGTACATTCGGTTTCTCCTTTGTTTCTAGATGGTAGTTGGTACTAAATTTTAACTGAGTTTCAAGACCTGCAAACAATTCCTTCCAAAAACTCAAAGTAAAATTAGCATCCCTATCAGAAATTACTTTCTTTGGTATTTCATGTACAATCTAAAAATATATTTCATAAAAAAATTTCCAATATGAATAGCTTTGTAAGTAGACTTTACATGTATAAAATGTGTAGAATTACTTAACTTATATACCACTACCATAATTGAGAGTTGTTTTTGAGTTTTTGGCAAAACTGTGATAAAATAGATTGATATTACTTCACATTTACATTCTAGTATAGGGAAAGGTTACAATAACCATGTTGGATGTTGATGTTCAGCCTTTACCTGTTGAAATTCTAAACACTTTTCCAAGTATTCAGTTGTATCAGTTTTCATATTATGCCAACAACGTTGTTTTCTTAGTGTTGAAATCATTTTCTCATATCCAAGATGGCCTGAATAAGGATTTTTATGGGTTTCATTAAATATTGGCAATTTTAAATCCATCGAATTTGTTATGTAAATTATGTTTTTAAAATTCAGAACTCCCTCTTGGTCAATTTTGAAATCTATCATGTTTGTTTCCTCTTCACCTGTCAGAAATTTTTCCTTTATTTTTATATATTCTTCGTTTTTTTTACCTGCAGATCTGATTTTGTCTTTGAGATCGTTATTAGATTTACTCACAATTATTTCATAAATACCACATGTCCTTCTACGAAGTGCATTTGCAACTTTTTTTTCCTAACCCTTAATATGTTTGATTTCAAAATCAAATTCACTTAAACATTCTAGCCACCTTGCCTATCAAGCATTTAATCCTTGTTGATTTAGCAAGTAATTAACGCCACTATTGTCTGTTAAAATCA
>ML829954.1:57132-73574 GCA_009831015.1 Picea engelmannii | reverse complement strand
GGTTTTCACACATCTGTTTAGGGTTTCTCTTGCTTCCAAAATATTCTATTCTAGTCAAAGGTTACATATGGAGGTTAATACCTCCCGGAACTACCATAATATCAACAAAAAATGCTTAAAATATCATAATAAACCAAAAGTGCACACCATTTACACCAATGTGAGCATGGAGCACCACTCCAAGATAGATAAGAGAGATGAGTTACACAATATTTACTTAAATAATAGGATAACCTCCTACAAATATCCAAATGCATTCACACATCCAAATCACATGTCCTCAATAATCACCACATGATCTCTATATATACCTATTCACACATTGCACATGTGGCCCCTTTAATATTAGGCCGACCCTATTAAATATACATTTACACTTACATGTACATTTAACCCCATATATGCCCCCCTTAGGGTCATATCAGAGTACCCTCCTTCAAAAATATTTGTCCTCAAAGCTTTGTAGTTAAAGGATTTACACGTGATGAAACCAAGTAACATGGTTTTCTTATGTTCCTACTTTCTTCTTTCCATTGATGAAGATCCATTCATCCAAGATCGATTCTTTTTGGCCTTAATCCTTTATGGTTGGTCATTGCATAATTTTATTTCCTTTGATTCCAGGTACTATTGTTGTAACTTATCCCATTTTTAGTAGTTGTTGGTCTTTAATAATATCTCATTGAATAATGGTTTTGCGATGCCCCATTCCATGAATATTGATGTGTATTATATCTTCTTCCTTGATAATGTTGATATCGATCTTCTTGTCTTCCTTGAAATCTTTCTTGGTAATGAAGGTGTCAATATGGTTTCACATTTGATGATTTTCCTTCACTTTGCACACCCATTTCATTTGTCTTCTTTTCATAGATAATGAAATCCTCTATTCTCTTTGCTTGGTCTTTGATTACTCTAGCCTTGGAGATAATACCATCATATTTGACATGTACATCATCTAGATGGAGTTCAACTTCTTCAAGTATCTTTGGTCACCTTGTTGAAGCTGTAGTGTGACCCCATCTATCAAATTATGATGTCCTTCTTCAATTCTAGATTGCATTTCTAATTTTACCTCATCCATGTCTAGGGATTCTTCAACCTTCTTGCAAATTTCCTCTTCAAGTATTTTGGTAGTCTCTTCATCTAAGATACTTGATTTTTCTTGATATTGATAATACTTTTTTTCTTCTTCCAATATCTTAACCTCATCCATTAGTTTTTTATTATGGTTTCATAATCTACATCTTTCTTTTTCAATTATTTCCTTGACTCGTCTTTTTCCCACATCTCTTTGCTACTCTTTCCCTGTTTTAATTTTTCAACCTCCTTAATGCGTGCTTCATTAAGGTCTTGTATTTTAGATAGCTAATCACCCTTATTCTTTATCTATTCTTTTGCTTCTTTTAACTCATCTTGAATTGTATACATTGCCTCCATTTTTGTATCCCTAATCCATTTATTTGATAAGAGTTCTTCAATTTTTTTCCATGTGGCATATAATATAGTATATTCATCAAAGATTTTCCACCACTCAAAATATTCCCCCCAAAAATAAAGAGATTCTAACCAAGGATTCAAACCATTTTTATTTATCATCATCAGTCATTCCATGGGATTGCTTTCATATTTATCTTCATTTCCACTAAAGTTAAGTATTTCCATTAATTCTTAATTGAGGTTTAACCCAAGCCTTCAAGTTGAAACTTCAATATATTAATAATAATGATCTCAAATAGCTATAATCCTTATTTTACTATATTCTCCTATGTTTTCTCTTTCCAATGGATTTTGAATCACCTCAATTGGAAATCCCCAAAAAAATTGATGATAGTTTTAAGTTAACATATTGTTTAAAATTGTGATCTAGAGTTTGTCCTTATGAACGACCTTCCTTTTTATGTATCTTTGTAATTTAGGTACTTATGAGTTTGAAATTTCTACTTGAAGTACTCTGATATGTATTCTCTACAATTCCATAGTTCTGACTACAATTTGATGTCCCAAGTGAAAGTTATGGTAACTTTCCCAAAACTTGCTGATTTTTTACCTTTTCTAGAGAGCGAACTTGTACAAAATGCCACACATCCAATATGTCTAGTATTATTATGAAATATTGACCTATAATAATATGGAGTATTTTATTTCCAATGAAATAGGCCTCAATGAATTTGGATATTTACTAAAGTAGATATGACTGTTTTACCCAAAACACTTGTTTGAGTCTAGTTTAGGGTTAATCAAACAAATCTTAAATTCCATAGCATGTATTTATGAAATTATAGTGTCTATGAACCCAAAAATTATACCACTGGTACCTTGGTATTTTTCCTCAGACTCCTGAGAATTTCACAATTTGAAACTTCACCGAAAAAAATAAATTATAACGAAATTACCAAGATGACTCGTTTGAGACTAATTTCAAGGATTGTAAAAAATCCCAACTTCCATATGCTATATCTCTGAAATTAAAACGATATAGAAGATGAAATTTTGGCCACCCATACTTCGTCATGTTTCCTCAAGATATTAAATTTTTCACAATCTGAAACTTCTCCAATAAAAAGTTATAGTGAAAATTCCAATCTGGCTCATTGGAGGAGAAAAACCGTAGGATCGTAATCTTTGATACCAAATGTTATGAACCAAATGCTTAAAATTTCATAAGAAACTAGAAGTATACACCATGTACACTAATGTGAGCATGGAGCAACACTCCAAGATATATAAGAGAGATGGGTTACACAATAACTTCTTAAATAATAGGAGAATCCCCTACAAATACCCAAATACATTCATACATCAAAATCTCATGTCCTCAATAATCACCACATGATCTCTATATATACCTATTCACACATTGCACATGTGGCCACTATTTTATTAGGCTGACCCTATTACATATACATTTACACATTACATGCAAATTTAACCCCATATATTCCCCCCTTGGGTTCATATCAATCTAGGTATATTGGAAGCCTCCTAAGTGCACCTTGAGCCTTTCGTAATCTTGGAAACCATCCTGTTCCTATAGTACACCAAGAATATCGCTTGGGGAGACCAATCTCACGTACCATGGAGTCGAGTAGTACGATTAAGGGTATATTTTATCCTCCTTAGTTGGTGCCATGAAATATTCAAGCAAGTACTATTGTTGAAAACCCTTTAGTATATCAAAGAGATATAACACTTGAGACTCTTGTATCCTTAGGACCCTGCAAACCCTAGCTTCTATAATAGGTAGAAAAATTCCTACACAAATTACAATCTCATAAATTTAGGGATTTCATTAGTGCAATAATACTTAATAGGAAGTAATTCCACCCCCCCTCCCCCTCCAATATTCAAAAATAAAAAAAATTCTAGGGCCTACTAACAACATTGCATGGGATCTAGCTCAAAATAATCCCTGCATGATGCTAATTTCCATGATGTCATTTTGATTTTATTTTTTTTTGCTTGGACCAACTCAGACCATTACTAGTGACCCCTCTCCACAGATTCCACTCGGGGCACTAATCATGTTGGGCTAGCTCTTGGATAACCTCTTCAGTGGACCCAATGGTCCCATGAAAAACACCTACAACATGTCAACCATGGAGGAAGTATAAAAAATGGTTTGAGTCTCTCACCCAACCAATTAGAAAAATGGAAACCAATATGTCTTCCCTCACTGCACAAGTCGACCTTTGTTTTGATCAGATCACGAAGCTAAAGGGAAAGCCTAAGAAGGGTGACATTGTCTTTGGTGAAGGATCCCATAAAGGTAAGCACCTTGAGGATTAAGAAGATCCCACTAATCACTTCTCATTTTCTAGATATTCCCACAATCTGATGCCCCGCCTCCCTAAAGTTGATATAAATAAATTTGATGGGTCATATTTCACTAGTTGGGTTGACCAAATGGAGCAATAATTTTCATTTCACACCATAGCAGATGAACAAATGAAACTTAGAATCGAGGTCCTCTATCTAGATAGGGAATATTGGCAGTGGTGGTAATGACATAAGAACACATCTCCAGGGGTCACTACATGGAGGTAGTTTATGAAATCCTTGTTTGTTTTCTTCATCAAATATAAAAAAAATTGGCCCAACTTACCAAATTGCACCAAACAAGCACAGTGAAAGACTATATTGATGCTTTTGAACATTTGGTTGTTAGAAAAAAAAAATTCACTAATGAATTTTTTAAGAAATGCATTATCAATGGTCTTATGGAGGAAATCAGAGCCCATGTAGAGATGAACCACCTCTCTATTTGTTTGGAGGCCACTCAACTTGATTATCATGCCCAAGTTATATCCTATGCTTAGTATAAATGTCCCAACTTTGCTTCACATCCTCAACCAAATATGGTAGCTCCTTAATGACCTGACCCATTGTTGGAGTAGAAATGACATCTTTTTATACCATCTTTTCGCTACCATTAACCCCTTTTTCGCTTACCTAGACCTTGTATCAATCCATCATTGTGCGGGATTTAGACTTAATGTGTTTCCATTACATTTATTTAGTACTTTACATGAATTTATGATTAAACATTAGAAAATGATCATATTTGCATTTATCTTTGAGTTAATCTGCAAAGACGATGTGCCAGACATGTTGTTGTGCAGAACAAGATATCACCAAAATAAGTATTTTGGTTCCCACTGCTGCAACTCCCACGCAATTGTTGCAACTCCTTACAACAGTTTCTACAACTCTAAACATTGTTGCAACTTCAAGCATTGTTGTCGCAACTCTGAACATTATTGCAACTATGAACATTGCTGCAACTTTGAGAATTGTTGCTACAACTCTGAACATTTTTGCAACTCTGGAACATTGTTGCAACTCCAAGCACTATTGTTGAAACTATGAACATTGCTGCAAATTGGGATCACTGTTGTTGCGACTCTGGGATGGTGATGCAACTCTTGTTGCAGCTCCCATGTAGTTTATGCAACTCCTTACAACAATTACTGCAACTTGCCAGGGAACTGTTTTTTGTTGCAACTTGTCCAAAGAAAGATGCTACAATCAGAATCTTGAACCATCAAAACCATGAGCCAACACCGGAACTATGATCCATTGGAACCATGAGCCATGTTATTACTACTCTACGTGACAATTATGGATCCATGCAACAATAATGTTAATCCAAGCTAATTAAAGATATGGAGATAATTTTGTAATTCCAAGACAAAATATTAGTTTGAGTAGCTAACCATGAATCTTGGAATTCTTGGGCAAAAGATCTTGGAGTTATTTATTATTTGCTAATTGTTAGCAAAATATCTTGGAGTTATCTATTATTTTCTAATTGTTAGCAAAAGATCTTGAAGTTATTCATTAATTGTTAATTTCTAGCTAGAAACTATTCATTATTTAGGAAATTGTTGTAACCACTATGGATTTATTAAATCCATAAGTGGGTTTATTTAGATACTTGTTATTTCTAGTTTCCATTAAATTTATGTATAATAGAGAGTACTCTCTCCATTATTCGGGGAGGAATCTTAGAGCAATGTTTGAATGATAATGAAATAATTCATTGAGTTTTTATTTTAATTGTAGTTTTATAATTTCCGAAGTGTGTAATTTGATTAATTCCTTTAATTTATTTTCTTTGCACATTTGTAATAGATTGATTCCTTTTGATTAAATTTATTTATTTAATTGATTTATGTTAGAATTTTTTATATAGAATAATATCAACACTCTATTCTATGGAGGAAGGGCCCACTCCAATAGAACAAAGTGTCGTGTAGTTTAGATAGGTTCTTTAATTTCTTGTTGCATAATTTAAATATGTAGTTATCTATTCACGCATGATTTATTTTATTTAATTCCACAACTAGTTTCTTGATTCAATTTGTTCATGCAACTAGATTACTCATGTGAGATTGTGTTTATATATTCATTAAGTATTCATGTCGGATTTCATTTATTTATTTCTTGTGTTGCATTATTTTATGATGTTGAATAACTGTGCTTAACACAATGACTACATTTGTTGGTCTGAGTAAAAACATGGATCATCTTGGTAAGGATTATATTAAATTAGTTTTCTTTTCTGCAAGTGTGACATTTACTTTCTCTACAAGTGTAACATTTACTTTCTTTGCAAGTGTAACATTTACTTTCTCGCAAGTGTGATATTTACTTTTCTGCAAAAGTGTGTTTCAATTCATGCAAGTGTGGATTTTTGTAGAACCTTCTGAGAGCTTGAGAATTGTCTATAGTCTGACTACAAAAGTAATTATTGATACTATGACCACATATCAAACCAGTGTAAGAGTAGAGTGTAGCCTGCATACACAGTGCATGGTAACTCGAAAGTTCCATACGAGCCCCATATTGATAATTAAATGCATAGTCTTAGCTATCTTTCTATGAAATTAGAAAGGTAATTAAAAATCTAGTCACCCACCCCTCAAGGTCCACAAGTTGACATGGGATGAAATGGCCGAACGCCAACTCAAGGGTCTTTTCTACAACTGTTATGAAAAAAATATTCAGGACATAAATGTAAGGAGCATAAATTATTTATGGACATTAACAAGGACATTTATGATGAGGACGCTATTAGAGGGACTCAGGAGGACGTCACTCCCATCACCAAGGAAGTTCCTCTTTGTGACCAACCAAGTGAAAAACCCCAAATATCCTGTCATGATTTGACATGTATTTCTTCTCCTTAGATGTTAAATTTGGTTGGTTAATCAAGCCTCATAAGGTCATAGTATTAATCAATAGTGTCAACACTCATAATCACTCATCGTCGCATTGCCTAAGAAACATATTATTATATTCATGCTATTAACAACTTTTAGATTATGATTGCTAATAGGGGATCTATGAAATGTAGTGGCTGTTGTGAAAATGTGAAACTTTAAATGGGTGAGTATTCCTTGAAAAGTCACATGTTTGACATTGAAATGTGCGGATGTGATATTTTTTTGGGCATTTAATGGTTAAGAACATCAGGTCCCATCACCATGGACTTCCTAGAATTATACATGAGTTTTTAGAAGGATGAAAATTCCCACATGCTCAAAGGTATTAAATCCATCTCTCCAAAAATCATCAGCTCTCATAATATGGAAAAGATTCTAAAAAAGTTTACTCTAGCATTATTGCACAATTCTATGCTATTCAAGACTTTGAGGATGTTGGTCATATATCTCATTTGAATTTGAAATTAGTATTGGACGAACACCAACAAGTCTTTGAACATCCCTAGGGATTACCAACCTCATGTGGATAGCATGATCGTAACATCCCTCTTCCTATTAGTAGCCTACCACCCAATGTGTGGCCATATTTTCATTCTTTTGTCCAAAATAATGAAATTGAAAATATTGCACAAGAGCTCTTAGTCACCAGTATCATATGTCCTAGTACTAAACCCTACTCTTCTTTGGTTGTCATGGTCCTTAAAAAAGAAGGCACTTGGTGCATGTGTCCCAATTTTTATGCCTTTAATAAATTGATAGTCAAAGATAAATTTGCATTCTATTCATTGATGATCTCTTAGATGAGTTACATGGAGCACAATTCTTCACTAAACTTGATCTCCACTCTAGTTATCCCCAAATTTGCATGAAGGAAGTCGATATTCCCAAAGATGTTTTTTCACTCATGATAGTCATTATGAGTTTTTGGTGATTCCTTTTGGTCTTTGCAATGCACCTTCCACCTTTTAGAGCCTCGTGAACCACATCTTTAAGCCACTCCTATGTCATTTTGTCTTAGCCTTCTTTAATGACATCTTGATCTATAGAAAAAATTTGGTGTCACATGTGGCACATATGGATCATGTCTTACAAATCCTCCATCATCACCAAGTATTCCTCAAAAGTTGTAAATATGCTTTTTGTGCTTCATAAGTTGAATATCTAGGACATATTATTAGTGGTAAAGGTGTGCATGTGGATCCTAAGAAAATTAAGCCGATGAAAGATTGGCCTCATCATAAGACCTTAATATTTTGTGCAATTTTATTGGCCTCATAGGTTACTACCATAAGTTTGTCCAAAAATATAGAAAAATTGATGCTCCTCTCAACAACCTACTAAAAAGAATGTCTTCGGTTGGAATGAGGAGGCTGAAAAGGATTTTTAGTTTTTAAAAGATGTGTACCACACCAATCCTTGTCCTTCCTGACTTTAATAAGACTTTTGTTCTAGAATGTGATGCCTTGGGAAAAGGAATTGGGGTTGTGTTAATGCAAGAGGGACATTCACTCACCTTCACTAGTAAGCAATTGTGTGATAGAAACTTGGGAAAAACCACATATGAGAAGAAAATGTTGGCTATTTTTCATGTCGTTGATATGTGGCATCCTTACTTAATGAGGCATTGTTTTCATAATAAAACATAACATTGCAGCTTGAATATTTCTTGGAACAAAGGTTGTCCTCCCCAGAGAAGCAAAACCGGGTCACCGAAATGTTAGGCTATGACTTTGAAATTATCACATGAAGAGCAAGGAAAATGTGGTGGATGATGCTCTCTCTAGGAAGTATGATGAGGAAGGGTCTATATTTTCCTTATCTTTCCTAGTGCATGCTTGTCTATAGGTGTTGTGTCAAGAATAGTCATAGGATGCATATATCATGCACATGATCCACCAATTATAGTGCAATCACGGGAACACCCACATTACACTTGGCGGGATGATGAGTTCCATTACAAAGGTCATATTGTTTTGGTTTATGATTCCTCATTTTTTTTTGTGACCGGTGGAATCAACAACTAGTAGGTCACGTACTTGCATGACACAGGGTTGTGTTATCCGACTGTTACCACTATAACCTCCAGGCATGCCAACATGGCCCCTCATACAACACACAATGTAAGTTGAAGGTTTCGAACTGATGACTTCACATAATGGAGTACCTTAACAATACACTCCATCATAGAATGTTCTACACCTCGGGGGCTATGATTCCTAATTTAAATACAAAGTGTTAAATAAATTACACTTCTCTCCCACAACGGGTCATTTCGGGTTTCAAAAAACATATGACAGGATTAAGAATTCATTCTTTTGGGAAGGCATGAAGAAAGACATTGGCACCTTTGTGGTTGAATGTGATATTTTCCAATGAAACAAAACGATAAAGCTTCTAGGAGCCTTACAACCCTTACCCATTCTTGCAACTATGTGGCATGGCATTTATGTAGATTTCATTGTGGGGTTACCAAAATATGAAAACAAATTAGTGATAATGGTAGTTGTTGATCGTCTTTCCAAATATGCTCACTTTTGTGCTTTACAACACCCATTCAAGGCATCCATAGTAGCACATGTCTTCGTGGACAATATTTTTAAACTACATGGCATGCCTAAATTCATTGTGATTGATCATGATCCCACCTTCACCAACAATTTCTGGTAGGAGTTGTTTTGGTTTTAAGGTATCCAATTAAATCTCAACACTGCATATTGCCCCAAAACCCATGCCGGCTAAATGGAAGCTTATTTATGTTTTTTTGCTCCAAATTGGAAAGCTCAATGGGTACAGTAGTTACCCCTAGTCAAATGTGTTGATGATTACAGCTTCGTGAGACATCCTCCATGACACGTTCTCCTATGAGACTGAGTGAGATGACTAGTGAGAAAGCCCATGAGTTGGGTGTGTTGTTCCTCTCTGAGACTGAGATGGAACGTTGTGTGCCCCTGTGTGGGGTGAGGATGCCCATGATATGGGTGTGTCGTTTGAGATGAAACAATGTGTATGCCCCATGTGTGCGGTGAGGATTACCATGTGATGGGTGTGTTGTTCCTCTCTGAGACTGAGATGAAACGATGTGTACCCCTGTGAGGGGTGAAGGTGCCCATGTGATGGGTGTATCGTTCTCCTCTTTGTAGATATTTGAGACGATGTGGTACTCCATATGATTCTCCTATGAGACTCAGTGAGATAGAGATATGTTGAGTAGGACATCCCTATGGATGAGCACTAGTGGATGTGTGATATCCCTTGCTATATTGTCTAAGATTAATATTTACCTGTAACCTTAATTGTGATGTAAAGGGTATAGGTTGGCCCCACCATAAAGTGACAGATAATTAATATTGTAACTATTAATTATATTATGAGTTATTGAGGTCAACCCTGTTGTGCCAATAGACACCACTTTTGATGTGTCCAGTCTAGTATAAATAAAGGTGATTTCCCCATTGAGGAAATACAACACACATGCGATTTTGGAAATTTCAGCAAGTGCATATTCTAGGGCTGAAGTGCGCACCTCTCTTGGGCGCTAGATTCTTGGTTTTGGAGAGCAACCTTTTGTGTGCTAAGTCTATGGTGTGGGATGTCTTTCTCTTGAGAATCTAGCAAATGATTGTTAGGTTTTCTTCCCTTGTTGAGAAGGGATTCCGAGGATATTTCTTGTGTTCTTGTGGATGGTATTTCTTCTTGTCATCTTGCTTATTGCAACAATTGTGAATGGTGTAGTTGCATTTGTTTATGGTTCAAGTAAATTCTAAAATTGAAATAAACCTCATGCTTGAACCTAGCATATTGAAAATTCAACATGGTTTCAGAGCATAGGTCTTGAATAACCCATTGCACAAGCTTCAAGCAATCCATCCTCTCACTTCTGCAGAACCGTATGACCCTCCTAGGGTTTCCAGAAAATTCGTACGACCCTCTCTTTTTGGGTGTTCCAAAACTTAATACTTGGAAGTTGGGGATGAAAATTGCATAGCAGTGTACAACCTCCTTCAACGCACCTCCAATAAACTTCAGATCACATTTCCAAGAATTTTGAATTTTTGTCCCTAGGGTTTCTAGAGTTTCACAATTTTCTACAAAAATTCAAACCTAGGGCTTCTACAACGCATTAAAGGAGATTTTTCAACTCATCATTGTTATTATAACTTTCAAGGCTTATTGTTGGTAGTCATAAGCCCAACAAAACCTAAGTTTTATAGCCTAGCCTAGCTGTTAAGTTTTCTACCCCAGTTAGCAAGGGTTTGTGAAGAATATGAAAATATGATGAACAAAACCTTGGTGGAAGATAGGCTTGATGGATCAAGAAACTTCAGTTCTTGGAAGTCAAGACTTCAGGTCACCCTTGAAGAGGAAGACTTATTGTGGGTGATACAAAAATCTTTACCAGAGACAACTACCGATGAAGAGAAGGAAGAAAGGAAGGAAGATAGCATCAAGGCAAGGAAGATAATCATCTACTCAAGAAGGGTCATCTTCAAAATATCAAGATGAAAAAAGGGTGACACTGTTGTTATCTTCTTCATGAAGATGTCATGGATCAGAGATCATCTAGGTGCCATTGGAGAAATCATATCAACAGTCTCAGGTATACACTTGTATATATTATTTGTATCATTTTCATGAGGGTACTTGCAGGAGGAGGGAACCTTTGCTGAAATCATGGATCCAGAGGGATATCAGTGCATTCAGAGGAACAACACACTGGAAGTGAAGACTCCATGTATGATTGTTTTAATCATCATGCCTCTAACCTACATTTCTAAGTTTTCTACATTACAAGTAGGCGTTGTAGCTGTGACAACAATCCTTAAATTGTTTTGATTCTAGAGATGTACTCATTATTCTCCTCTAGGAGGTATTCTTGTTTTGTTTCCTTTTGTTTGTTTTCTTGTTCCGGGAAGATTAACAATAAAGGAAGATGTTTATCCTTCATATTTCAGAGGGAGTCACTTGACTCAGAGGGAGTCAAAACTATTTGAGAAGGAGGAAGAAAAGAACCATCATTGGAGAAACCAAAGAAATGATACATGATCAACATCTACCTATGGTTATATGGGCAGAAGCATCCATGACAACAATTTATGGTCAGAATAGGAGTCCTCACCAGATTTTGAAGAACATGACTCTTGAAGAAGCCTTCACCAGAGTGAATCATAAGGTAGGAAACTTCGGGATATTTAGGTGTCCAAGTATATCTTCATGTACCCAAAGAAAATAGATCCAAGCTAGACCCTTCAGGAAGAGAAGGGTACACTTGTGGGATACAATGAATCTTCAAAGGCTTACCGAATCTACATCCCTGGTCAAAGATAGATTGAAGTAAGCAGAGATGTTATATTTGACGAAGATATAGCCTTTCAAAGATCCATAGAATCTCAGATGGAGATTGATAGTGAGATAGTACCTTCTCCCCCTTCAACAGTTCAGAGGGACACAACCATTATTCCAGTTGATCCAGTTGCTCCAGCTAATCCAATTGCTTCAGTTGATATCCCCAAAGATATTGCAGTAGGGAATAAAAGGATTGACTGGGCTCGATAAACTCTGCAAGAGGAAGAGGGACATGCATCTCCTTGAGGCACATTCCGAGAGACCAAGAAACCAAAGATATTTTCAAGCTATTTTTTAGGCATGAGCCACATCATTGATATAGAGCCTTTCTTGTCATGGAGAAGCAATAGGTCAACAAGTATGGAAAGCTGCTATGACAAAAGAATCTCAGTCCATCTGGAAGAATGATGTGTGGGATAGTGTTCCGAGACCAAAAGGGAACTCTGTAGTGACTTCAAAGTGGATCTATAAGATCAAATATGTAGCCGATGAAAGTGTCGAGAAATACAAAGTGAGATTTGCAGCCAGAGGGATTCATGATTCATGAGTCAGCCGAGACAAACTCATTGGATAGAAACGAAGCATGTATTGAGATATCTACAAGGCACAATTAGATATGGCCCGAGATATGCCTCCAGTGTAGACTTGAGTTTGCAGGGATATGCCAATGTAGATTGGGCAGGGAGTGCAGTGGACCAGAAGAGCACATATGGTTGTTGTTTTACCTTGGGATATGGCATGGTTTCCTGGTGCAGCAGGAAACATAGCTCTATGGCCTTGAGTATCGTAGAAGCAAAGTATATAGCTCCTGACAGATGTATTTGATCATGAGATGGATCCTACTATTATTCATTGTGATAACCAGAGATGTGTGAAGCTCTCTGAGAACCTTGTGTTTCACGATAAATCGAAAAACATTGAGATAAAATATCATTATATCAGAGACATGGTGCAGAGGAAAGAAGTACATGTGCAGTACCTTCCTACACATGAGCAGATTCCAGATATCTTCACCAAACTGCTTGCCAAGACGAAGTTCGAGTACTTCCATGAGAGACTTGGCCTGGTGGAGAATGGCTCCCTAGCTGAGAGGGAGTGTTAATGATTACAGCTTCGTGAGACATCCTCCAGGACATGTTCTCCTCTAAGACTAAGTGAGACAACTTGTGAGAGAGCCCGTGAGTTGGGTGTTCCCATGAGATGGGTGTGTCTTTCCTCTTTGAGACTGAGATGGAACTTTGTGTGCCCCTGTGTGGGGTGAGGATTCCCATGAGATGGGTGTGTCGTTTGAGATGAAACGATGTGTATGCCCCTGTGTGGGGTGAGGATTCCCATGTGATGGGTGTGTCATTCCTCTCTGAGACTGAGATGCAATGATGTGTACCCCTGTGAGGGGTGAAGGTGCCTATGTGATGGGTGTATCGTTCTCCTCTGTGTAGAGAGTTGAGATGACGTGGTACTCCAGATGATTCTATTGTGAGACTCAGTGAGATAGAGATATGTTGAGTAAGATGTCCCTATTGCTGAGCACGGGTGGGCGTGCCCCTAGTGGTTGAGCACTAGTGGGTGTGTGAGATCCCTTGCTATATTGTCTAAGAGTAAGATTTACCTGTAACCCTAATTGTGATGTAAAGGGTACAGGTCGGCCCCACCATAAAGTGAAAGATAATTAATGTAAAAGATAATTAATATTGTAATTATTAATTATATTCTAAGTTATTGAGGTCGCCCTGTTGTGTCAATAAACACCACTTTTGATGTGTCCAGTCTAGTATAAATAAAGGTGATTTCCCCATTGAGGAAACACAACACACGTGCTTTTGGAGATTTCAGTAAGTACATATTCTAGGGTTGAAGTGCGCACCTCTCTTGGGTGCTAGATTCTTGGTTTTGGAGAGCACCCTTTTGTGTGCTAAGTCTATGGTGTGGGAGGTCTTTCTCTTGAGAATATAGGAAAGGATTGTTGGGTTTTCTTCCCTTGTTGAGAAGGATTTCCCAAGATATTTCTTGTTTTCTTGTGCTTGGTATTTCTTCTTGTAATCTTGGTTATTGCAACAATTGTGAATGGTGTAGCTACATTTGTTTATGGTTCAAGTAAATGCTAAAATTGAAATAAACCTCATTCTTGAGCCTAGCATAGTGAAAATTCAACAAATTGGTGGTGCAATACTACATATCACGGTGCTACTAAAATGACCCCCTTTGAGAAATTCTATGGACAACCACCCATGTTAGTGATCTCATACTTGCCAATTCTCTCTAAGGTTCAAGGGGTGGACAACACCTTGACAACATGGGTTGACATTATTTGTACCCTCAAAGACAATTTGGTGTTGGCTCAAAAATGCATGAAGCAACAAGACAATCAATGTCACTCCAAATTCCATTTTGATGAAGGGGATTAGGTGTTCTTGCATCTCCAACTCTATAATTAGACCTCACTTATGGAGAAGAACCACTAGATGTTAGTAGAATGAATTTTTACTTAATGTATTGAGGGTTATCTCTATTGAATAAGAGCCCATAAGGTAGTAGAGTGTGAAATCAATAAATGTAAGTGGCCTCATTAAAGAAGGCCTACTACTTCGTGGTTGATACCTCATTAATAGAGGTCCACTAGGTGGTTAGGGTTTTGGTCAATTAGAAAATATATATTGTAGTAGAAGGCGTGTAGTCAATTGTTAAGTGAATAGTGTTGTATTTGAAGCTTTGCTCATGTTAGAGGTTTCCCTCTCAGAGAGGTAAGTGAACATTTTATCCAGTTTTGAATATCGAGAAAGGTTTGCTTACTATTGTTATGTCTCAATTTTGGTTCTATTTATTTTCTTTCCACAACTATATTTCCTTTTGTCTTTCTTTGTTTATTTACTTTCCATCACTATAATTTGTTTGTTTTTCTCTTAATATCTTTGATTATCACAACCTTTGTTTTATTAGTGTTTACTCGCATACCCATGTTAAAACAAAAATCCTTGAGAATTCTTCATTTCTTGTTGAGATCGAAGGGACACCTCGCCATAAGAACAATATTCTTAATGCAAAGAAAGATGATGACCATTCCAACTAAAGTAGTGCCAACACAACGTACTTCTTCCAAATATTCCTCTAACTTGTCAATGTAAATGCCAAAATGGGTAGAGGACAAGGGACAACCTTGTTTAATTCTTATATTAAAATTAATTTCTTTCGACCAACCCTCAATGTTCATGAACTTAGGAATAACATTCTCATACAACCTTATAGCAACAACTCTCAACTCAAAATAAGCCTTTAACTCTTCTAATATGTTCTAAACGTTATTTCTAGATACCATGTCAAAAGATTCCTAAAGTCAATGAAGCAACCTAAGGGATTGGTTTTATTATTATGACATTCCTTTGTGATGATCCTAAGTGTAACTATGTGGTCCATGATTGAATGATGACTTCTAGAACCTCCCCACCTTTAACCAATTTTAGAAGCTATCATTCAATTGAAAACATATACTTAAACAAGAAGAATGGAGAACCAAAAAAAAAATCGACCATTCAAGAACAACATAACATAATTTGTTTCCCTAATCAATTGTTCATTAGATTCACAATTCAAAACTATTCAATTCATTTGTTTTTTGCATTCACCATTAAAATTATCATTAACACTGTGTAATTTACAATGAAAAATTATCGCTCAACTATAATGGGATTCTTTTTTTTATACACCACAATGGTAAGGAAGAAAGGTAAAATTATGAGTGTTTATTCTCTATAATATTAGCCACTAGTTTCCACAAAAATGTATGCGTTCCCACAAATTAACTAGTGGCTAACGAAAGGATTATAATGAACCATTGTATTGCTACATTAAAAGGCGTTAATCAAAGTCTGATTTTTCAAAAATGATTGAAGGTAACATTTCAAACATAAAGTAATCTTAGGATCTCTTTTCTAAACGAAAAGATATTATATTACTCCATTTAAAAAGGAACTAATAAAGCTAAGGCAAGTCGTCTCAAAATAATTAGTGAATTAAAATATCAAATATTCTTAAAATCTCAAGTGGAAGAAAAGGTGAATTTGATGTTATTTCATGGGACTTTCACATTTTATGTTCCCATTTATTATAACAACATTTAATATCAAGGAAGTAGAAGTTTTTAAAAATATGTATTTTTTATTTTTTATTTTTTATTTTTTATTAAAATGAAGAATATTTATTTAGACAAGTTTTAAACTAAGTTTATCCACCATACTAAAAACATTTTCGAGCTTTGATTACATGGTTTTTTACTTAATCATGACACCGTTTGTTTGAGGAGACGAGGATATGAGTACACGATTTTAAACAATATTATTATTTTATTTTAGCAACCAATATTATTATTTTATTTTA